>CM077645.1:219266232-219296232 GCA_039707465.1 Rhabdophis nuchalis | reverse complement strand
AGTGGCATCGAGTTGGCCCTGCCTACCCAGTCACATGCCCACCTAGCCACGCCCACCCAGCCGGTTATTCGACAGATCATATTAGTGGTCCGCGGGATTTAAAATTATGAATTTAGTGGCCCCTGAAGTCCGAAAGGTTGGGGACCCATGACCTAAGCAACAGCTTTCAGGGTGCGCATCCAATCTGAACCCACCTTCCCGAATCTCAAGCGGAGCTGAGCATCTTTTTGGCTCATCCCGGTTTGATTGACAGGTCTCGCTTCCTCGGCAGCCTTGGTCAAGGTGGGTCGGAATTTTAAACGCTTGGGTTTGACAGCAGAACAAGGGGTGGGGGTGGGGAGGTGGGCATTGCAATGAAAAAAATAAATGTTAAGGGAAAAATGCAGTAGAAATATGTGTCCTCTAGCCCAGGGGTCTCCAACCTTTGCAACTTTAAGTCTGAAGGACCCAAAAGTTTGAGCCTGGTGGCATAAGGGATTCTGTTGCGAGCAGAAGAGTGGAGGACTCTTCTCGTAAAATATCTCTGGACTCCCTCCATTGTATTAATGTGCGATATGCAGCATGGATTCCAGGCAGACGAGCTGTATTCGAGGATTGGTCTGGCAAAGGTTTCGTGCGCCCTAGATTGCAATTCAATATTACCGGAGAAGACGCTTCTCGCAAGATTAGGTGAACAACTCTTAATCCCTTTTTGGCAATGCTGTTTCAGTGAGTTCTGGGCCTGAGATCATTAGAGATGAGTACTCCAAGGTTCTTGACAGAGTGGGGGGGGGGGGGGGTTGTCTACGACAGGGGTCTCCAACCTTTGCAACTTTAAGTCTGAAGGACTTCAGCTCCCAGACTTCTCCAGCCAGCAAAGCTGGGAGCTGAAGTCCTTCAGACTTAAAGTTGCAAAGGTTGGAGACCCCTGGGCTAGCCAATTTTATGAAATGCACCGCAAGGCTTTTGTGCTTTAGGCAATGTTTTTTTTTAAATTTGTTTTATGGACTACCTCCACCCCAGGGATTTCTGCAATGATCTAATGACAGTAGGTGTTTTTTTTAATGATGGTCTTTCCAGATGTTGGAGCTCAAATAGCTTTGGGTAAAATACATTGCTAAATGATCCTTTCTGGCTGCTGGCAATCGAGATTATTTTCAAGGGCTGTTCCTACACGGACATTCTAGAAAGAGTGCAGAGAAGAGCAACCAAGACAATTAGGGGACTGGAGACTAAAACATATGAGGAACGGTTGCAGGAACTGGGTATGTCTAGTTTAATGGAAAGAAGGACCAGGGGAGACATGATAGCAGTGTTCCAATCTCTCAGGGGTTGCCTCAAAGAAGAGGGAGTCAAGCTATTCTCCAAAGCACCTGAGGGCAGAACAAGAAGCAATGGGTGGAAACTAATCAAGGAGAGAAGCAACTTAGAACTGAGGAGGAATTTCCTGACAATGAGAACAATTAATGAGTGGAACAGAAATTACTTCCAGAAGTTGTAAATGCTCCAACACTGGAAGTCTTTAAGAGGATGTTGGATAGCCATTTGTCTGAAACGGTATAAGGTTCCTGCCTAGGCAAGGGGTTGGACTAGAAGACCTCCAAGGTCCCTTCCAACTCTGCTTTGTATTGTATTATTGTATTATAATTGATGAGATATTCTTGGGTCAGCTGCTTATTTGTACAATTCCCTATACAGTTCTTGTGTGTTTTTCTCGGATGCTTCTTGTATCTGCTCAATCCCCTTTGGTGTTATAATTTTTTTTTAAAGTCATCTGAACTAGTTTAGATAACATTGGGCCTATTGTCCCAAAGGTGCCTTTTTCAAGAGACCACTGGACATTCTTGTTTTTTTCCTGAAGACGTTTCGCTTCTCATCCAAGAAGCTTCTTCGGTTCAGATAGGATAGTGAGGAATGGAAGGATTGATATTCCTTGCAGACAAAGCTGGTCATTTGCATCCATTTAGAGGGACGCTGAGGTTACTTAGAGATTTACCTGTGTCCTCAGGGTCACCTGGGGAGGTGCAAATGGTTCCTGTAGTCTGCAGTTTTTTCTCTGGAAAAAGAGTTTTTTTCTCCAGGTGATCTCAACGACCCTCTAAAAGGATGCAAATGACCAGCTGTCAGGAATATAAATCCTTCCATTCCCCACCATCCTGTCAAAGCGGAAGAAGCTTCTTGGATAAGAAGGGAAACATCTTCAAAGAAAAACTACAAGAAAGTACATTTGCTTCCTGAAAAAGCATCTTTGGGACAACCATGTCCTGGATAACTGAGAATCCCTACAGACTTTTAGCTATACAATTTGGGATGAAGACCCTTTGGATGGTGTGGGAGTAGGGATGGATTCCCAGGGGGGGAAATTGCAGATTACAGGAAGCATTTGCACCATTCAGGTGACCCCGAGGATACAGATACCTCCAAGCAGCCTCAAGGACCCTCTCAAAGGATGCAAATGACCAGCTTTATCTGCAAGGAGGATCAAGCCTTCCATTCCCCACCATCCAAGCAGAGCTGAAGAAGCTTCTTGGATGAGAAGGGAAACGTCTTCAAAGAAAAACCTGACACAGCCCCTGACCCGAGGACACAGATAGACCTCCAAGTGGCCTCAAGGACCCTCTCAAAGGATGCACAAGAACGACCAGCTTTGTCTGCAAGGAGGGTCAATCCTTCCCTTCCCCACCATCCAGGCAGAGCTGAAGAAGCTTCTTGGATGAGAAGAGAAACATCTTCAGAAAAAAAGAAAAAAAAGTTCAGTTGCCTCCTGAACAAAAAGGACTTTTGGGGTCTGAGTTTAGTTCTTTGCTTGCAGGTGTTTCATTACCCATCTAGATCACATCATCCATCATCATAGGCTAGATTTCAAAAGAAAATTGTAAAAATCTAGATTTTCACAAACTCGTCTATCGTTGCTTGCGTTCCTGAGTCACGAAAGATGCAAAGCTATCACGAGTACCTAGGTTTAATGAGCTCATCTTTTTCCAGCACTTTCTGTACTGCCTTTTCTCTCCAGCGTGAGATCGATACAATACAATACAATAGCAGAGTTGGAAGGGACCTTGGAGGTCATCTAGACCAACTCCTTGCCTAGGCAGGAAACCCTATACGATTTCAGACAAATGGCTCTCCAACATCTTCTTGAAGACTTGCAGTATGGGGCATTCACAACTTCTGGAGGCAACTTCTGTCCCACTGATTAATTGTCCTAACTGTCAGGAAATTTCTCCTCAGTTCTAAATTGCTTCTCTCCTTGATTAGTTTCCACCCATTGCTTCTTGTTCTGCCTTCAGGTGCTTTGGAGAATAGTTTGACTCCCTCTTCTTTGTGGCAACCTTTGAGATATTGGAACATTGCTATCATGTCTCCCCTAGTCCTTCTTTTTATTAAACTAGACATACCCAGTTCCTGCAACCGTTCTTCATATGTTTTAGTCTCCAGTCTCCTAATCCTCTTTGTTTCTCTTCTCTGCACTCTTTCTAGAGTCTCCACATCTTTTCTACATCATGGTGACCAAAACTGAATGCCGTATTCCAAGTGTGGCCTTCCCAAGGCCTTGTAAAGTGGTATCAACCCTTCACGTGATCTTGATTCTCTCCCTCTGTTGATGCAGCCTAGAACTGTGTTGGCTTTTTTGGCAGCTGCTGCACACGGCTGGCTCATATTTAAATGGTTGTCCACTAGGACTCCAAGATCCCTTTCACAGTTACTGCTATTGATCAGATCATAATAAATCAGATTCCAGGGCTCACAAATTCTTCTTCGCCACCCCACACACCTCTTCTGCACTCTTTGCCTGGTCGTGCTCCAGACAGCCAAATGTACTGCTGTTGAAAAACAAGCACACTTCCTCATAGTTTCAAAAGAGCCTGCCAAACCCTGAAACAAGGAAAGAACCAAGCCTGCTAAAAACAGAACGCCCGTGGCCGATAAATGACAAATCTAGATTTATCCTTTACTGACAGAGAAAGGCAGAACAGGTTATATCACGGCTAAGACGTGGAGGAGGTGAACTTAACTGCAAATCGGGCTGCGCAGACACGAATTCCATATCGGGATCCAAACAGCCATGTGAACCATTGGGGGTATATAAGAAGTAGGATCTAGTTTATTGTCAGCCCGACATCCATTTAGGGAGCTGACTTCAGAGGAAGAGTAGAATTTACTCTACTGAGTTAGGTTCCAGTAACAGGAACCTGTAAGTCTGATTGTGCTTTTTCTCTTCGCCTTTTAAGTCACATTACTGCCCTTTAGATATTGGAAGACTGCTTCTTTTCATTAAACTAGACATACCCAGTTCCTGCAACCGTTCTTCATATATTTTAGTCTCCAGTCCCCTCATCCTCTTTGTTGCTCTTCTCTGCACTCTTTCTAGAGTCTCCACATCTTTTTAGATCATGGCTACCAAAACTGGATGCAAATATTCCAAGTGAGGCCTCACCAAGGCCTTATAAAGTGGTATTAACCCTTCACAGGATCTTATACAATAATAATACAATAGCAGAGTTGGAAGGGACCTTGTAGGTCTTCTAGTCCAACCCCCTGCGTGAGCAGGAGCCTTATACCATTTCAGACAAATGGCTGTCTAACATCTTTTTAAAGACTTCCAGGGTTGGGGCATTCACAACTTCTGGAGGCAAGCTGTTCCAGAGGTTAATTGTTCTAACTGTCAGGAAATTTCTCCTTAGTTCTAAGTTGCTTCTCTCCTTGATTAGTTTCCACCCATTGCTTCTTGTCCTGCCCCCAGGTGCCTTGGAGAATAGTTTGGCTCCCTCTTCTTTGTGGCACCCTCTGAGATATCGGAACACTGCTATCATGTCTCCCCTGGTCCTTCTCTTCATCAAACTAGACATACCCAGCTCCTGCAGCCGTTCTTCATATGTTTTAGTCTCCAGTTCCCTAATCATCTTGGTTGCTCTTCTCTGCACTCTTTCCAGAGTCTCCACGTCTTTTCTACATCGTGGCGACTAAAATTGTATGCAGTATTCCAAGTGTGGCCTTACCAAGGCACTATACAGTGGCCTTAACACTTCACGTGATCTAGATTCTATCCCTCTGTTTATGCAACCTAGAACTGTGTTGGCTTTTTTGGCAGTTGCTGCACACTGCTGGCTCATATTTACAATACAATACAATACAATAGCAGAGTTGGAAGGGACCTTGTAGGTCTTCTAGTCCAACCCCCTGCATGGGCAGGAACCTTATACCATTTCAGACAAATGGCTGTCTAACATCTTTTTAAAGACTTCCAGGGTTGGGGCATTCACAACTGCTGGAGGCAAGCTGTTCCAGAGGTTAATTGTTCTTACTGTTAGGAAATTTCTCCTTAGTTCTAAGTTGCTTCTCTCCTTGGTTAGTTTCCACCCATTGCTCCTTGTCCTGCCCCCAGGTGCCTTGGAGAAAAGTTTGACTCCCTCTTCTTTGTGGCACCCTCTGAGATATCGGAACACTGCTATCGTGTCTCCCCTGGTCCTTCTCTTCATCAAACTAGACATACCCAGCTCCTGCAGCCGTTCTTCATATGTCTTAGTCCCCAGTCCTCTAATCATCTTGGTTGCTCTTCTTTGCACTCTTTCCAGAGTCTCCACGTCTTTTCTACATCGTGGCGACCAAAACTGTATGCAGTATTCCAAGTGTGGCCTTACCAAGGCACTATACAGTGGCATTAACACTTCACGCGATCTAGATTCTATCCTTCTGTTGATGCAGCCTAGAACTGTGTTGGCTTTTTTGGCAGCTGCTGCACACTGCTGGCTCATATTTAAATGGTTGTCCACTAGGATTCCGAGATCCCTCTCACAGTTGCTACTATTGAGCAAGGTACCACCTATACTGTACTTGTGCATTTGGTTTTTCTTGCCTATATGTAGGACCTTACTTTTTTCACAATTGAATTTCATTTTATTAGACAGTGCCCAATGTTCAAGTTTGTCTAGATCCTTCTGTATCTTAAGCCTATCTTCTGGAGTGTTGGCTATTCCTGCCAGCTTGGTGTCGTCTGCGAATTTGATGAGTTCCCCATTTATCCCCTCATCCAAATCGTTGATGAAGATGTTAAAGAGTACTGGGCCTAAAACAGAGCCTTGGGGGACTCCACTGCATACTTCCTTCCATGTAGATGCAGTTCCATTGAGGACTACACGTTGAGTGCGGTTGGTCAGCCAGTTACGAATCCATTTGGTGGTGCTGCTGTCTAACCCACAATTTTCTACTTTATCTAATAGTAGGTTATGGTCTACTTTATCAAATGCCTTACTGAAGTCCAGGTAAATTATATCAACAGCATTCCTCTGGTCCACTGATTTTGTTACTTTGTCAAAGAATGCAATTAGATTCGTCTGGCATGATCTGTTTTTGACAAACCCATGTTGGCTTTTGGCTATTACTTTGTTTGCTTCTAGGTGTTCACTTATTTGTTGTTTAATTATCTTTTCCAGAATCTTTCCTGGTATTGAGGTCAGGCTGATGGGTCTATAGTTTCCTGGATCTGTTTTTTTTCCTTTTTTGAAGATGGGAACCACATCTGCTCTTTTCCAGTCTTCTGGCAGTTCCCCGGTGCTCCAGGATCTCTGAAAGATATAGTTCAGTGGTTCTGAGATCTCGTCTGCCAGTTCCTTCAGAACCCTGGGGTGTAATCCATCCGGTCCTGGTGATTTGAACTCGTCCAGGGCAGACAGGTGCTCACTTACCATTTTCTTCCCTATTTCAACTTGTGTTCCTAATCTGATATTTGTGGTGCTGTTTTTGATTGATTGGACTGTTTTATCCCTTTGTGTAAAGACAGATGCAAAAAAAGAGTTAAATAGTTCTGCTTTCTCCCTGTTGCTTATCATCTTCTTGCCATTTTCTCCCAGCAGTGGACCAATTGTTTCCTTAACTTTTTTCTTATTTTTAACATGTTGGAAGAAGCTTTTTTTGTTATTTTTTACTTTTTTGGCAAGCCTTTCTTCATTGTGAGCCTTAGCTTTCCTCACTTCATCTTTACAGGCTCGGGCTATTTGCTGATATTTTGCCTTGGTTATGTCCCCCTTTTTCCACTTTTTATATTTATCCTTTTTGTCTTTCAATTTGTCAGAGAGTTCTTTATGCAGCCATGCTGGCTTCTTTTGGGAACTGTTATTTTTCTTCTTCATTGGTATTGCGCTGGACTGGGCTTTTATAATCTCATTTTTCAAAATTTCCCAAGCTTCTTGAGTTGTTTTCCCCTTGAGGATTCTCATCCATGGAATCCTTCCCAAGCTCTCTCTGAGTTTATTGAAATTAGCTCTCTTGAAGTCTAAGACTCTAGTTTGACTTTGTTCAACTACTTTTGTTTGCATAATGTTGAATTCCAGTATTTCATGATCGCTTGCCCCCAAAGTTCCTGTAGCTTCTACACCTTCTATCATTTCCTCTCTGTTAGTGAGAATTAAGTCCAATATTGCTGATCCCCTTGTTCCCTTCTCTACCTTTTGGGAAACAAAGTTGTCTGCTAGATTTGTTAGGAACCTGTTGGATCTTCCACTTGGTGCAGAGTTTGTTTCCCAATTGATGTCAGGGTAGTTAAAATCTCCCATTACTATTGCAGTGTGCTTCCTACATACCTTAGTTAGCTGGTTAGCAAAAAGTACATCCACTTCCTCTGCTTGGTTGGGTGGCCTGTAGTATAGACCTATGACAATATCATTCCCCCCCCAACCTTTAATATTGACCCAAATACATTCAAGATAGTTCTCATCATTGTTGTGCTCTATTTCTGTAGAGATGTAATTATTTCTTATATATAGTGCAACTCCACCTCCTCTTTTATTTGGTCTATTTCTTTTAAATAATTTAAATCCTTCTAGCTGTATGTTCCATTTGTGGGTTTCATCCCACCAAGTTTCTGTAATGGCAACAATATCGCATCTGCCCTCATTTACTTGAATTTCTAATTCACCCTGTTTATTCCTCATACTCTGTGCATTGGTGTATAGACATTTGAGTCCATTTTGATTGACCCTGTGTTTTCTGTCTACGAAACCTGTGTTATGCCTGACTATGGTTCTCTTTGCCCCTATTTCTTTGCCACTTGTATGGTTCATGTACATGGTATGGCACCCACTGTTAATTGTTTGGTTTTGCTTGACAGCAGTGTTGATAATATTACCTGCACAATTATCCATGTTACACGCACTGATAACCCTATGAATTTTAGTTTGCTGGGGACAGAAATATTCTTTATCTATTGATTCTCTGTCCCCACTATTCAGTTTAAATGTTTAGCCAGGAAATCTGTGAATTTAGTGCCAAGTAACTCAGTCCCTTTCTTGGATGGGTGCAAACCATCTCTTTTGTACAGTTTATCATTGGACCAGCTGCAGGCATCATGACTAATAAGACCAAAGCCTTCCTTTTTACACCACTCCTTTAGCCACACATTAAACTCTGCTATGCGCTGGCCCTTTCCTTTTTGTTCCTTGTATACTGGTATAGTAAATGGTTGTCCACTAAGATTCCTAGATCCCTCTCACAGTTGCTACTATTGAGCAAGGTACTACTATTGAACAAGCTACTATTGAGCAAGGTACTATTGAGCAAGGTACCATCTATACTGTACTTGTGCATTTTGTTTTTCTTGCCTAAATGTAGAACCTTACTTTTTTCACAATTGAATTTCATTTTATTAGATAGTGCCCAATCTTGATTCTATCCCTCTGTCGATGCAGCCTAGAATTGTGTTGGCTTTTTTTTTTTTTTTGCAGCTGCAACATACAGCTGGCTCCTATTTATGCCCCGTTCACAAAATATGCATTTTTAAGAAAAATGTTGCTAGTCCTCATTAGTTTATTGGGAGCTACATTTATTAGGAGGGAAAGCAAATGAAAGTTAGCACTAAATAAATATATATATACTGACGTTTTTAAAAAGGGAAGGGAGAAACTCAATGGAGTAGGGCTTATGAAAGCAGCATTAAACCTGAAATACTTCCATTTTATTTAGGTGGAATGGGTGGAAACTAATCAAGGAGAGAAGCAACCTGGAATTAAGGAGAAACTTCCTAACAGTGAGGACAATGAACCAGTGGAACAGAAGTTGCCTTCAGAAATCGTGAGAGCTCCATCACTGGAGGCTTTTAAGAAGAGATTGGACAGCCATTTGTCTGAAATGGGAAGAAGGAGTCCAGCTATTCTCCAAAGCACCTGAGGGCAGAACCAGAAGCAACGGGTGGAAACTAATCAAGGAGAGAAGCAACTTAGAACTGAGGAGGAATTTCCTGACAGTGAGAACAATTAACCAGTGGAACAGAAGTTGCCTCCAGAAGTTGTGAATGCCCCAACACTGCAAGTCTTTAAGAAGATGTTGGAGAGCCATTTGTCTGAAATGGTATAGGGTTTCCTGCCTAGGCAGAGGGTTGGACTAGAAGACCTCCAAGGTCCCTTCCAACTCTGCTATTGTATTGTATTGTATTGTATTGTATTATTGGTACGCTGCCCAGAATGGCTTCACCGGCAAGATGGGTGGTTTCCCAAGTTGACGTATAAATAAATAAATAAAATAAAAATCAGTCTAGGTCCCACTACAGAACGGAGAAGGGATTTTCAGAGACTGAAACTATGCATTTTTTGAGGATTATGAGCAGGGGCGAAATCAACTTACCTTCGCTACCAATTCCAAAGGTGAGCGTATTCACACCTCCGTGCATGCAGCTACCACTTCCACCCATGCACAGGACCTTCCACATATGCACAGTGCGTCAAAAATGGGACTTGATGATGTCTGGGCGGTTGGGTGGAGCATCCTGCCTCCAGCGCTACTGGTTCCCCTGAACCAGTTGGAGCTGGCTGAATTTCACCCCTGATTTGAAGTCTAGCCTATGATGATGGATGATGTGATCTAATGAAACACCTGAAAGCAAAGAACTAAGGCTCAGATCCAAGCGTTCTTTGTTTTCAGGAGGCAATTGGACTTTCTTGGTTTTTCTTTTGAAGACGTTTCGCTTCTCATCCCAGAAGCTTCTTCAGCTCTGACTTAATGGTGGGGAAAGGAAGGATTGATGCTCCTTGCAGACCGCTGGTCATTTGCATCCTTTTTAGAGAATCCTTGAGGCCACTTGGAGGTTTATCTGTGTCCTCAGGGTCACCTGAGCGGTATAAATGGTTCAGTGGTGTGTTTCAAATTTTTTTAGAACCTACTCTGTAGGTGTGGCCTATTTTGTGGGCGTGGTTTGGCAGTCATGTGATAGGGTGGGAGTGGCCACCTTTTAAAATGTGAAACTCATTTAACAACGCTCTTGCTTAGCAACCAAAATTTTGGACTCAATTGTGATGATAAATTCTTTCTTTCTTTCTTTCTTTCTTTCTTTCTTTCTTTCTTTCTTTCTTTTCTTCCTTCCTTCCTTTCCTTTCCTTTCCATTGGGTCACTGGCAGCGGCGGGCCAGATTTACTTCCAGGTACGCCGGTGGAACCCCCTCTCACCGGTTCTCTAAATTTCACCAACCGGCTCTCGCGAGTAGGTGTGAGCCTGCAGAAACCCACCACTGAAATGGTTCCTATAATCTGCATTTTTTCCTCTGGAAATTCATCCCTACTTCTGCAATTCCTGATTGGGGCCTCAAAACATCCTAAAGGTTTTTCAGCATTTCGCGTGAAACGATTCCATAAAGTTTTATGGCCAGGAATATAAAATCTTGCTTGGTTCACACTAACCGACTTCCATTTTTGGCAATGCTTGGCTGAAGCTAAACAATGTCTTGAAATCTAGATGAGGAATATCCTGTTTTTAGCGTTCACTCTTTTGCCCCAAGGGGGGAAATGAAAACCTTGTCAAGGAGATCTCATCTTGAGGCACTGAAATGCATCTGGGAAAAGAGCATTGTTGTAAAATTAAACATTAGACTTAGACTTAAACTTAGAATAACTTTATTGTCACTTTGAAAGAATGGCTCGCCCCTGGGGTTTTAAGGAGAGACACTGTTGAAATCGGACACCCCGAGTTTTAGAATGTTAAAACGAGGCCACACTGCACAGTTCCAATATGTAGAATGATTAGAGGGCTGGAACACCTTCCTTACCATCTGAGGCTGCAACGGCTGAGCCTCTTCACTCTAGAACGACGGCGCCTGAGAGGTGACCTGATTGAAGTCTATAAAATCATGCACGGTGTGGACAAAGTCGAAAAGGAAAAACTGTTTTCCCTATCGCACAACACTAGAACTAAGGGGCACTCCATGAAACTTTTGATAGTTAGACCTCAAACAAATAAGAGGAAGTACTTTTTCACCCAGAGGATCACTGGTCTATGGAACTCCCTGCCAGAAGGAGTGGTGACAGCTGTCAGCCTCGACACCTTTAAGAAAGGATGAGAGGAGTTCATGGAGAACAAGGGTATCAATGGCTGTCATGATGGATGCCTAAGGACACCCTCCGGGATGGAGAGATAGGCAGGATCTCTCTCAGTGCCATTTGCAGGGAATCACAAGCAGGTGAAGACATCTGCTTGGGAAGACCCTGAAGCAAATGGGGAGCCACGGTGGGAGACAGAAGGCTGGACTGGATGGGCTGTGGCCTGTTCCAGCAAGGCTCTTCTTATGTTCTTATGTAGAATGGTCTCTTCTGAAATCTGAGGTTTATTTTCTTATTAATTATGGGATGGGAAGCTTTCAGTAGCTCAGTGCTTCTCAAATAGTGGGGCGCGCCCCCCAGGGGGGGCGCGAGGCTCCGTAAAGGGCGGCGCGTTTGACCTCGGCAAACACTGTCATAACAAGCCAAGCCCCGTGTTTATGTCTCTGTATCCAGTCAGATGCTGACAAGGACCTTCTCCTGAGAAACATAACGCTGCCCCAATTAATCAAACTTGCTAAAGAAATCGGGCTACCGCTGCTGACATTTGCATCGATAGTGAGCATTAAGCCAGTACATGTGACTGCGCATGCTCCTCCCTTTCGAGGAGAACAGACCCGATTGGATAGACATGATGCTCTATCCTGATTAGCCAAACCCGCCCGTGTGACTTTTAGACCCGGATGATACTATTTACAGTCGCGCGGGGGGGCGCGAAATGTTTTCTTCTTCCTAGGGGGGCATGACAGAAAATAATTGAGAAGCACTGCAGTAGCTGAAGTTGAGAATCAATCTTACAATGACTCGAGAGAGGATTTAGACCTGTTTCCAGGCTACGTTTTGCTAAAACGAAAGCTATTTTTCATATCAATTCATTTTTTTTAAAATTAAGTTTCATTAAATTAATTTTTACAATGACAATAAAGATTATTATTATTATTATTATTATTATTATTATTATTATTATTATCATCATCATCATCATCATGAGGTAAAAATATAGAAGAAACAAAAGCCAGACAGATTTTAAAAACTAAGTAGGGACACACCTGGAATCCTGTATCCAGTTTTAGTCATTACATGACAAAAAGTGATGTTAAGACTTTGGAAATAGTGCAACTAAGAGGATTAAAGGTCTGGAGACTAAAATATATGAAGAGTTGCAGGAACTGGGTATGGCTAGTTTAATGAAAAGAAGGACCAGGGGAGACATGATAGCATTACACCAGTATTTGAGGGGTCGCTGCAAATAAGAGGGGGCCAAGTTGGTTTCCAAAACACCAGAAGGCAAGAGAAGAAACAATGGGTGGAAACTAATCAAGGAGCGAAGCACCCTGGAATGAAGGAGAAGTGTCCTTCAAGTGAGGGCAATTAACTTTGAATAACTTTGAATAACAATTAACTATGGGCAATTAAATTTGAATTAAAAAAAACAACAATGGAACAGCTTGCCCCCAACGGGTTGTGGGGCTCCATCAATGGAGGCTTTTAAGGCACTTGTCTGAAATGGTAAAGGGTCTCCTGCTTGAGCAGGGGGTTGGACTAGAAGACCTCCAAAGCCCCTTCCAGCTCTATTGGGATTGTCTTGATTTCAATCATCAAGCCCTTGGCACACATTGGGAGTCACATGTCAGATCTGGTTTTCATCTTAAATGTATATATGGCCTAGAGGCGGAGCTCTCGCCTCCCAATCAGGAGGTTGTGAGTTCAATCCTAGGTAGAGGCAGGTGTAGAGGTCTCCTGCTTGGGCAGGGGGTTGGACTAGATGACCTGCAACGTCCCTTCCAACTCTGTTCATCTGTAAATCTATATAGCAATGTGATCTGGTCGAGCTGCTATCTGATTGTTTTAGATCGCTCTGGTGTTTTGGGACTAGGACCTATTCATTTGGTTTTCCCTAGGCCCCTGATGGACCCAGGTGCGTTTCAGAGTAAACAAAGAATTCCCTGAAGCTCTTACTGAACGCTTCAAATGAGACCTCACTTGTCCCTTAAGAATAAGAATGTGGTGAAGTTCCTGGATCAGAAACTGCTTTTGTAGCTATTTTTTAAAAGAATAACAGAGTTGGAGGTCTTCTAGTCCAGCCCCCTGCATAGGCAGGAAACTCTACACCATTTCAGACAAATGGTTATCCAATCTCTTCTTAAAAACTTCCAGTGTTGGAGCATTTGGGTGTCCTCCTGGATTCCCGGCTGTCCTTGGAGGACCATGTGGCGGCCGTGGCCAGGAGGGCGTTTCATCAGGTACGCCTGATGCGCCAATTGCGCCCCTTACTGGACCTTCGCACAGTCACTCAAGCTCTCGTGACGTCCCGTCTCGACTACTGTAATGCTCTCTACATGGGGCTTCCCTTGAGGTGCACTCGAAAGCTACAGCTAGTCCAAAACGCAGCCAGCGGGTAATTACGGGAGCCACCAGATGCTCCCATATAACACCGATCCTGCGCGAGCTGCATTGGCTTCCTGTGGCCTTTCAGGTGCGCTTCAAGGTTTTGACGACCATCTTTAAAGCGCTCCATGGCTTGGGGCCTAGTTATATGCGAGACCGTCTCCTGCCCCATACATCCCTTAGACCGATACGCTCCCACAGAGAGGGCCTCCTCAGGGTGCCGTCGGCCGGACAATGCTGACTGGCGACACCCAGGGGAAGAGCCTTCTCTGTGGCGGGCCCTGCCCTTTGGAGAGATAGGCAGGATATCTCTCAATGCCATTTGCAGGGAATCACAAGCAGGTGAAGACATCTGCTTGGGGAGACCCTGAAGCAAATGGGGAGCCACTGTGGGAGACAGAATGTTGGACCGGATGGGCTGTGGCCTCTTCCAGCAAGGTTATTCTTATGTTCTTATGTTCTTATGGCTTCCAGCCCTGACTGGTTCACTGAACAACGCCACAGAAATTTTGAGCTCAGTGTTGGTCGTAAATCCAGGACCACCTGTACGAAGTTTGATTCTTTTAATGTTTTGTTTTGCATCGAGTGTTTTTGACCTTGCCGGCTGCCTAAGAATCGCCTGGGTCAAAATGAACAAAACAAATCAATCATGTCAAAGAAATCAGGAAGGGTCCAAAAAGAAATAAATAACAATTTAAAGGACTTCCCCGAAGCAGTGCGGACTCTTCAGAAGTTGGTTTGTAAAGCCTTCCTTTGAATTAGCATCTTTCGGTGAGCCTTCTGGGCACTTCCTGGTTTCTGCCTCTAATCCAACATGTCAATAATGTCTTTGGAGATTATAATGAAGTATTGTTTGTTCTTCAAATCTCTGAGGACAATGAATTCCCCTAGTGAGTAAGCTCCTGTTGTTGCCTTATGTAAACATTTCTGAAGATCTCTTGCTGAGCTTCCTTACAGTTTGATCACCCCAGAGCTCTATTTATTAGATCTGTAGATAGTCCTCGGCTTATAACCAAAATGTCTTTATTTATACACAGTCATACACACACACACATAGCTGGATACTTGTACTTCGCGACGAAACTATGTGATCGGGCTATGCAGGAGAAATTTGATTCATAAGAACATAAGAACATAAGAAGAGCCTTGCTGGAAGAGGCCACAGCCCATCCAGTGCAGCCTTCTGTCTCCCACAGTGGCTCCCCATTTGCTTCAGGGTCTTCCCAAGCAGATGTCTTCACCTGCTTAGGATTCCCTGCAAATGGCCTTGAGATATATCCTGCCTATCTCTCCAACCCGGAGGGTGTCCTTAGGCATCCATAATGATAGCCATGGATACCCTTGTTCTCCATGAACTCCTCTCATCCTTTCTTAAAGGTGTCGAGGCTGACAGCTGTCACCACTTCTTCTGGCAGGGAGTTCCATAGACCAGTGATCCTCTGGGTGAAAAAGTCCTTCCTCTTATTTGTTTGAGGTCTAGCTATCAAAAGTTTCATGGAGTGCCCCCTAGTTCTAGTGTTGTGCGATAGGGAAAACAGTTTTTCCTTTTCGACTTTGTCCACACCGTGCATGATTTGATAGACTTCAATCAGGTCACCTCTCAGGCGCCGTCGTTCAAGAGTGAAGAGGCTCAGCCATTGCAGCCTCAAATGGTAAGGAAGGTGTTCCAGCCCCCTAATCAATCTGGTTGCCCTCCTCTGTACCTTTTCCACCTTTCCATTCACAATCCGTTGGCTCAGGGGTGGTCGGTGATTGAGTCCACAAGCAGTTCCATAAGTGGAGGGCGTAGACATTTTGTTGAGGTACCGATGTTTAGTACTGTAAGGAGCTCCTGAGTGAAGGAGTGGAACATCTGCAAGTTTGACCTGAGGTAACGGAATGTGAGGCAACTGGCAGTTGGAACAGAATTCTTTTCAGGTGGGGAAGGCGAGTAGAACTCCTTAGCATCGGAGCGTTCCGATGCTAAGGAGTTCTACTCGCCTTCCCCACCTGAAAAGAACTCTGTTCCAACTGCCAGTTGCCTCACATTCCGTTACCTCAGGTCAAACTGGCAGATGTTCCACTCCTTCACTCAGGAGCTCCTTAATTACTGTAGAAGAAATGCTAAGGATCTGATAGTCATTTCGAAAAATCCTTTCTTAGTGAGCACCTAGAAGCCAAGGAGGAACGTACGTGCCAAATTACAAGTTCGTAGGCTTTACGGTTCTGGAGATTTCGTGATGATTGAGTGGTACTTGCCTTTTATATATAAAGATTTCTGAGGATTTCTTGCTGGGCTTCCTTACAGTTTGAGCACCTCAGATCTCTATTTATCCCATCTCTCCTTAAAAACTTCCAGTGTTGAAGCATTTACAACTCCTGGAAGCAAGTCGTTCCATTGATTAATAGTTCTAACTCTCCTTAGTTCTAGGTTGCTTGTCTCCTTGATTAGTTTCCACCCATTGCTTCTTGTCCTGTCCTCAGGTGCTTTGGAGAATAGTTTGACTCCCTCTTCTTTGTGGCATCTCCTGAGATATTGGAACACTGCTATTATGTCTTCCCCTAGTCCAGGGGTCTGCAAAGTTGGCTCTTTTAAGACTGGTGGGCTTCAACTCCCAGAATTCCCCAGCCAGCCAGGCTGGCTGGGGAATTCTGGGAGTTGAAGTCCACCAGTCTTAAAAGAGCCAACTTTGCAGACCCCTGCGCCTAGTCCTTCTCTTCTATTAAACTAGACATACCCAATGTCAGCCACCCTTCTTTGTGTGTTTTAGCCTCTGGTCCCCTAATCATCTTTGTTGCCACTATTTAGGTGCCCTTTTCAGGGTCTGTTGCAACTTCAAATAACCGTTATGCTATCGTCATAAGTTGAGGACTATTTAAACATTGGTTTACAAATTGCAGTTGCTGGGTTCATTAAATCGAAATGTAAAAGCATTGCCATTAGGTGGTTATGTTTTAAAGACATGTTTGAAGAAGAAAATAGACCAAATTCGGAATACCAGATGAGAACCTTGGGGTACTGACGCTAAGATATAGGATGAATTTTCTGATTTAAAATGTATAAAATGAGATTATTTATGAACAATAACCATTTGAAAGATGCACAGAAGTTTTGAATGCCCGGTCGGTATGCTCTTTAAATCAGGGGTCCCCAACTTTTTTGCACCAGGGACCGGTTTCATTTTAAAGAAAGTTTTGCGGACCGGCTGAGTGGCTCAGCAGTCATGTGACTGGGTGGGCGTGGCCAACTTGGAAAATGTGAAGCTCATTTAACAATGGTCTTGGTTAACAACCAAACTTTTGGGCTCAATTGTGGTCATAAGTTCTTTCTTTCTTTCTTTCTTTCTTTCTTTCTTTCTTTCTTTCTTTCTCTTTTTCTTTCTTTCTCTGTCTCTTTCTTTCCCTCTTTCTCTCTCTCTTTCTTTCTCTTTCTTTCTTTCTCTTTCTTTCTTTCTTTCTTTCTTTCTCTTTCTTTCCCTCTTTCTCTCTCTCTCTTTCTCTTTCTTTCTCTTTCTTTCCCTCTTTATTTTTCTCTCTTTATTTCTCTTTCTCTTTCTTTCTTTCTCTCTTTCTTTCTCTCTTTCTTTCTCTCTCTCTTTCTTTCTCTCTTTCTTTCTCTTTCTCTCTTTCTGTCTCTTTTTCTTTCTCTCTTTCTCTCTGTCTGTCTTTCTTTCTCTCTTTCTTTCTCTCTCTCTCTCCCACTTTTTCTTTCTTTCTCTTTTTCTTTCTCTCTCTCTATCTCTGTCTCTCTCTCCTTCGTCCGCCCATCTGTCACTTTATATGTGTGTGTGTCTGTCTGTCTGTCTGTCTCGCATTCATGCACTTAAATCACTCATTCTGTGTCTCTCTCTTTCTCTCCCTCCCTCCCTCTCTCTGTCTCTGTGTGTGTATCTGTCACTCTCTGATTCCCCCCTCCCTCCCTGTCTCTCTCTGTGTCTGTGCCTCTCTCTGTCTGTCTGTCGTCGTCCCCGCCCCACCCCCCGTGGAGCCTCCTCAGCCCGGCCCGCCGCGCTCACTCGCCTTAGCCTGCCCCGCCCATCCGGCGGCCGCGCTTGGTCGCTCGTTTGCTTGCTCAGGCTCCTTCCAGGAGCTGAGAAAGCTCCGTGGGGGGGGGGGGAATCGGCGGCTGGTAGGGAGGGCTGCTGCTGCGGTGCCCAGGAGTCCCACCGTCGACGAGGGTGGAGGAAGAGCCGCACTCCAACGGCGCTAACAGCCGCGCCTGCGCTCTCCTGCGCGCTCTGCCCAGGGGTCTGCCCCCTCCTCCTCCTCTCCGGCCCTGCGGCCCGGTTCCTACCAAGCCACGGACCGGCACCGGTCCGCGGCCCGGGGGTTGGGGACCCCCCGCTTTAAATGACACAATTTAGAGTGATGACTTTTCCTTTTTAAATTAACTTAGCGAGTCTGGATGGGGAGAAACAGGTTTCGACTTAACCCGTCCAAGACCGAGTGGCTGTGGCTTCCAGCGTCACGTTACAGCCAGCTGGTACCATCTCTGGCCATTGGGGGTGAATCATTAGCCCCTACAGAGAGGGCACGCAACTTGGGTGTCCTCCCGGATTACCGGCTATCATCAGACGATCATTTGACAGCCGTGGCCAGGGGGGCTTTTTATCAGGTTCGCTTGGTTTGCCAGTTGCGCCCCTTTCTGGATTGTGACGCTCTACGCACGGTCACTCAAGCCCTCGTCACCTCCCGCCTGGACTATTGCAATGCTCTCTACATGGGGCTGCCCCTGAGGTGCACCCAGAGGCTCCAGTTGGTGCAGAATGCAGCCGCACGGGGGATTCTGGCAGCCCCAAGATGCTCCCACGTGACACCCCTCCTGCGCAAGCTGCACTGGCTGCCTGTGGCTTTCCGGGTGCGCTTCAAGGTGCTGATAACCACCTTTAAAGCGCTGCATGGCATCGGACCTGGCTACCTGCAGGACCGCATCCTGCTACCGAATACCTCCCACCGACCAGTTCGCTCCCACAGAGAGGGCCTCCTCAGGGTACCGTCGGCCAAACAATGTCGGCTGGCGACCCCCAGGGGGAGAGCCTTCTCTGTGGCAGCCCCTGCCCTCTGGAACGACCTACCCTCCGACCTTCCAGTGGTGGGTTTCTGCAGGCTCGCACCTACTCGCGAGAACCGGTTGGTGAAATTTAGAGAACCGGTGAGAGGGGGTTCCACTGGCGTACCTGGAAGTAAATCTGGCCCGCCGCTGCCAGTGACCCAATGGGAAGGAAAGGAAAGGAAAGGAAAGGAAAGGAAAGGAAGAAAGAAAGAAAGAAAGAAAGAAAGAAAGAAAGAAAGAAAGAAAGAAAGAAAGAAAGAAAGAAAGAAAGAAAGAAAGAAAGAAAGAAAGAAAGAAAGAATTTATCATCACAATTGAGTCCAAAATTTTGGTTGTTAAGCAAGAGCGTTGTTAAATGAGTTTCACCACATTTTAAAAGGTGGCCACTCCCACCCTGTCACATGACTGCCAAGCCACACCCACAAAATAGGCCACACCTACAGAGTAGGTTCTAAAAAATTTGAAATCCACCACTGCCACAAAGGCTATATTGAGCCAATGCAACAAGCCACATTATGACTAAGCACAGTAGAGAAACACAACTGGACACAAACACCGATTCCTGCAATTTTTATGGAGACATGAAAGGGTGTCATAAAGCCAAAATAGTGGCTGCCAAATGCTTTGATTGAGCAGTTGTGGTATCCCATTGATTTTACAATACAAGACAATAGCAGAGTTGGAAGGGACCTTGGAGGTCATCTAGTCCAACTCCCTGCCTAGGCAGGAAACCCTATACCATTTCAGACAAATGGCTATCCAACCTCTTCTTGAAGACTTGCAGTGTTGGGGCCTTCACAACTTCTGGAGATAATGAATCAGTGGAACAGAAGTTGCCTCCAGAAGTTGTGAACGCCCCAACACTGCAACTCTTCAAGAAGAGATTGGATAGCCATTGGTCTGAAATGGTTTTCCCCCCTCCCTAACTTTCCTCTGCAGATGCCACTGGAAATATATACTTGACTTATGACCGAAAAGGAGGCTATTCATCATGGTCATGAGACATAAGGGTCATAAATCACCCATGTGACCAAGCTTTAATGATCTTTGTGTGGTGGTCATTAAGCAAACACTGCAGTTGTTAAGGGACTGCCGCAGTCGTTAAGCAAAAATAATGATTTGCCATGGACAGATTTTGCCCCAAGCTGGAAACAAAACTACAGTAAAAAGAGATCATAAAACCAAAAAGGATGCTGCAAACAGCTCTATATGTGGGCCCTTTGCCCAGCACACAAAATAAAATAAGATAATCGTTATTGTCATTGTGTTTTTTTGCTGTGAGCACACTGGTCCCCATTAAAAATGAAATTCTGTTGTCTGCTCTCAAAAGAATGTATATAGCTACCCATACACATACAGAACATCCATATACACAACACACACACACACACACACACACACACACACACCAGAGGTGGTATTCAGCAGGTTCTGACCAGTCCTGCAGAATAGATAGCGGAAATTTTGAGTAGTTTGGAGAACCAGTAAATGTCAACTCCATCTGGCCCTGCCCCCATCTATTTTCTGCCTCCTAAGTCTCTGCCGATCGGGAGGGAATGGGGATTTTGCAGTATCCTTCCCCTGGAGTGGGGAGGGAATGGGGATTTTGCAGTATCCTTCCCCTGGAGTGGGGAGAGAATGGAGATTTTGCAGTATCCTTCCCCTGGAGGGGAGAGAGAATGGGTATTTTGCAGTATCCTTCCCCTGGAGTGGGGAGAGAATGGGGATTTTGCAGTATCCTTCCCCTGGAGTTGGGTGAGAATGGGGATTTTGCAGTATCCTTCCTCTGGAGTGAAGAAGGAATGGGCATTTTGCAGTATCCTTCCCCTGGAGTGGAGAGGGAATGGGCATTTTGCAGTATCCTTCCCCTGGAGTGGAGAGGGAATGGGCATTTTGCAGTATCCTTCCCCTGGAGTGGGGAAGGAATGGAGATTTTGCAGTATCCTTCCCCTGGAGTTGGGTGAGAATGGGGATTTTGCAGTATCCTTCCCCTGGAGTTGGGTGAGAATGGGGATTTTGCAGTATCCTTCCTCTGGAGTGAAGAAGGAATAGGCATTTTGCAGTATCCTTCCCCTGGAGTGGAGAGGGAAGCCCCATGTAGAGAGAGTTACAATAGTCCAGTCGGGATGTCGCGAGAGCATGAGTGACTGTGCGAAGGGCGTCCCGATCCAATAGGGGGCGCAATTGGCGAACCAGGCGAACCTGGTAAAACGCCCTCCTGGCCACGGCTGTCACCTGATTTTCCATGGACAGCCGGGTATCCAGGAGGACACCCAAATTGCGCGCCCCATCCACAGGGGCAAGATGTTCGCCCCCTATGGCCAGCGATGGAGTAAGCTGGTTGAATCGGGCAGCCGGAAACCACAGCCACTCGGTCTTGGTCGGGTTGAGCCCGAGTCCGTTACTTCCCATATTTTGCAGTATCCTTCCCCTGTAGTGGGGAAGGAATGGAGATTTTGCAGTATCCTTCCCCTGGAGTGGAGAGGGAATGGGCATTTTGCAGTATCCTTCCCCTGGAGTGGAGAGGGAATGGGCATTTTGCAGTATCCTTCCCCTGGAGTGGAGAGGGAATGGGCATTTTGCAGTATCCTTCCCCTGTAGTGGGGAAGGAATGGAGATTTTGCAGTATCCTTCCCCTGGAGTGGAGAGGGAATGGGCATTTTGCAGTATCCTTCCCCTGGAGTGGAGAGGGAATGGGCATTTTGCAGTATCCTTCCCCTGTAGTGGGGAAGGAATGGAGATTTTGCAGTATCCTTCCCCTGGAGTGGAGAGGGAATGGGCATTTTGCAGTATCCTTCCCCTGGAGTTGGGTGAGAATGGGGATTTTGCAGTATCCTTCCCCTGGAGTTGGGTGAGAATGGGCATTTTGCAGTATCCTTCCCCTGGCGTGGAGAGGGAATGGGCATTTTGCAGTATCCTTCCCCTGGAGTGGAGAGGGAATGGGCATTTTGCAGTATCCTTCCCCTGGAGTGGGAAAGGAATGGAGATTTTGCAGTATCCTTCCCCTGGAGTGGAGAGGGAATGGGCATTTTGCAGTATCCTTCCCCTGGAGTTGGGTGAGAATGGGGATTTTGCAGTATCTTTCCCCTGGAGTGAAGAAGGAATGGGCATTTTGCAGTATCCTTCCCCTGGAGTGGAGAGGGAATGGGCATTTTGCAGTATCCTTCCCCTGGAGTGGAGAAGGAATGGGCATTTTGCAGTATCCTTCCCCTGGAGTGGGAAAGGAATGGAGATTTTGCAGTATCCTTCCCCTGGAGTGGAGAGGGAATGGGCATTTTGCAGTATCCTTCCCCTGGAGTTGGGTGAGAATGGGGATTTTGCAGTATCCTTCCCCTGGAGTTGGGTGAGAATGGGGATTTTGCAGCATCCTTCCTCTGGAGTGAAGAAGGAATGGGCATTTTGCAGTATCCTTCCCCTGGAGTGGAGAGGGAATGGGCATTTTGCAGTATCCTTCCCCTGGAGTGGAGAGGGAATGGGCATTTTGCAGTATCCTTCCCCTGGAGTGGGGAGGGAATGGGGATTTTGCAGTATCCTTCCCCTGGAGTGGGGAAGGAATGGAGATTTTGCAGTATCCTTCCCCTGGAGGGGAGAGGGAATGGGCATTTTGCAGTATCCTTCCCCTGGAGAGGGAATGGGCATTTTGCAGTATCCTTCCCCTGGAGTGGAGAGGGAATGGGCATTTTGCAGTATCCTTCCCCTGGAGTTGGGTGAGAATGGAGATTTTACAGTAGCCTTTCTCTCCCACGTCCACCGAGCCACACCCACAGGACCAGTAGAAATTTTTGGGAATCCCACCACTGACACACACGCATGGATAGAATGGAATGGAATTCAATACAATGCATAATAGGGTAGAGTACGGTAATGTAGAGAAAATAGGATGGGATAGAGGATAGAGGAAATAGAATAGGATGGGATAGAGAATAAATAGGATAGGGTAGGGTGGGGTAGGATAGAGAGTGGAGGAAATAGGGCAGGGTAGGGTAGACTAAGAATAGAATAGAATAGAATAGAATAGAATAGAATAGAATAGAATAGAATAGAATAGAATAGAATAGAATGCACCGGACCAGAAGAGAAGAGAAGAGAAGAGAAGAGAAGAGAAGAGAAGAGAAGAGAAGAGAAGAGAACAGAACAGAACAGAACAGAACAGAACAGAACAGAACAGAACAATAAATATGGAGTGGACTGGACAGGATTGGACTGGACTGGACTGGACGAGAATAGAATAGAATAGAATGGAATGGAATGGAATAGAATAGAATAGAATAAAATAGAATAGAATAGAACAACAGAGTTGGAAGGGACCTTAGAGGTCTCCTAGTCCTCCAGAAGTTGTAAATGCTCCAACGCTTGAAGTTTTTAAGAGGAGATGGGACAAACATCTGTCTGAAATGGGATAGGGTTTCCTGCCTGAGCAGGGGGATGGACTAGAAGACCTCCAAGGTCCCTTCCAGCTCAGTTATCCTGTTGCAATTATTCTGTTTCGCCAACGTTCCTTGTTGCTTCGATTTTCACTCCTTTCAGAAACGTAGCATTCCCCCTGGGCCAGGTCTGCCTCTCCCGCCTCTTCCATTCCCTCCAGCCTCCTTAAGAGGGTGGAGCCCCAAAACATCAATAACGCTATTCTTGCAAATAAGGGAACCAACCAACCAGCCCGTCCGTCCATCAATCAGAATGATGTTCACCCTGGGAGCCGCCGCTTCATGTCATAATCAGCCGAAACATCTCCATCCTTTTATGCTGTCATGGCAACAGTTCCCAGCTTAAATGCAGCAGCGCTAACGCGCGAACCGCAGGTCGGATGCTTGGGAGATCCAAAACAAGGTCAGGAATCGTATTTTAAGGGAAAAGGAAACAGAATCTGATGAGGGATCCGGGGAGGGGGGAAAAAGAGAGACAGATCATTCCTGGAATCCTTTAGCATCTTTTTAACATGCACCCTCTCATTCCCCGTTTTGGGCCTGGAAGTCCTCCTGCACCAACCTGGAAGCCAAAACGGGGCGCAGAGGCACTGCACGAGGTCCCAAGATACAATGCAAGTGCTCTCCTATCCATGCTCCCCTCCGTTCATGCGCTTGCAAGGCCCCTGCATGCATCCTGCCCCCGAACAGCAGAGACATGAAGACCAGCTGGTTGGCAGAAAGGGCGCACACATGCGTGGTGGAGTATAATTTTTTCGGAGTATAAGCCGCATCTTTTCCCCCAAATAAGAGGGTGAAAATCTGGGTGCGTCTTATACACTGAATACAACATTTTTTGCCGCCCAAAACCCTGCCCCTTTCACCAAAATGGCACATTTTTCCAACCCATTTTTCTCAAAAACGGCCTCGTTTTTTTGCCAAAAATGGTATGCATAATCTGTGCTCCTGGGGTCTGGGGGGGGGCAAAAATGAGCAAAAATGGCCTTTTTTTGCTCATTTCTGCCCCCCCAGCCCCCAAGAGCACTTTGCAGGCCTCTCAAACTCTCTACACGCCCCGTTTTTCACAAAAAATGAGGCGTGCAGAGAGTTTGGGAGGCCTGCAGAGTGCAAAACCTTTTTAATTTACCTCTTCAAAATCTTGGTGCGTCTTATACTCCGAAAAATACGGTAGGTAAGTAAAGCACAGGGGCGGGCGCGCAGGCCCACCTGATTGTCAGAGCCAACCGGTTCGCTTCCCAGCTGATCGTCGGAGTTACTGGTTCGCCCGAACCGTCCCAAACCGTCTGAATCCCATCCCTGGTTGAAATGCCACTGTCCCCAAGGGGCTTCGTGTTTAAGCCAGGACTAGAGGTCACCCTCTCCTAGTTTCTACCCGGCTACCGTTTGCCACTTCTTCAACTCTAGTCTCATGCACTGTATTGCCTAGTGGTTAGGGTTAATGGATGCCCATCAAATTCTTTTTTTTTTAATTCTTTTTTATTTTTAAACAAACATAAACAAACATAAAAGATAAAAACCATCCTCCAGTTACAAAAAGTGTGTCGATTGGTTACAAAACCTATGTGCCTCCCCACCACAGTCCTGAATTACAGTTTATATAAAATCTCATATTATCAATCCAATATATATGCATGCAATTATTATCATTATTAAACGTGTATTTGACTACCACCATTATTGCTTCCTTTTATGTGAAATAATCTAAGTTAAGAATAAATTTACATTATGGCATTTCATCACAGAATCCCAAAACCATCCAGTAATATTACATCTTTAAATTATATTCTGTATAAAATTGTTTAGCTTTGGTTACAAAACTTTTGTGCATCCTCTCCATAGTCCTCAATTACAATTTATATAAAATTTCATATCATCAATCTAGTGTGTGTGTGTGTCACAACACCCTGTTAAGCCCCAATTAAGGGAGGAAGCATACTGCTCTCCTTTTCTGTCTTTCAGCTCATCACCAAAGACCATCTAGACAGAAACTATGAGTTCCGTTGTGTAATTTTTTATATGTGTGTTAGGTTTTTGAGCTGATCAATAAATAAATCAGGGAGACTAGGATAGATCTATTTCAAGCTTTTTAGCTCTCATCAGCTAGCCATACCCTTACTGGGATTTGAACCGCAATTCAAATCCCAGTAAGGGTATGGCTAGCTGATGAGAGCTAAAAAGCTCGAAATAGATCGATCCTAGCCTCCCTGATTTATTTATTTTTTTATATTGAAAAAGTTTTATTGAGTTTACATTTTTTGTGGGGTAGGGTAAGGGTTACATAGAAATTTTGAGAGTGGTCACGTCAAAGTCGTCGGCTCCTCCGGAACCTCAAATTACATTATTAAAAAGAAAAAAAAGAAACATTTCACATAACACTACAAGCTGGGAGCAAGTACATATTCCTAAATTTTTCAGTTATATACTGTCAGTCAATTGCAAAAATCCAGATTACAAATATCATACAATATTACTCAAAAGAAAAACAAGGGCAAAGTTATTTTTTAGATCTAAGTCTCTTGGCAATTGTATCTTCCCCCTTCTCCCCCGGGCCCCCAGCGGGCGGGGCCATGGCTCCCCCTGCCCCCCCTGGATCTTCTCCCAGGACAGAGGAATGTTTTTTAAGAAAGGCTTCCGCCTCAGCAACTGTTTTAATCTTTACTCTACCTCCTTCCCAGAACACCAGCATCCCTTCGGGTATCACCCACTTGAACCAGATCCCATGATCAAACAATGTTTTAGACAAGAAGGAAAATTTCCGTCTTGCATCTCTAATTTTTCTTGGAATCTGCTTCAAGATGGTAATCTCCTTTTGTTGGTAAATCATAGGACTCCCTCTTTGCACCTTCAAGATTTCCTCTCTGGTTGACCTTCTAACAAATTTTACATGTATCTCTCTGGGTACTTCATTCATCCTAGCATATGCAGAATTTATTCTGTAGACTAGGTCAATGTCCCCTCTGATCTCATCTTTGGGTTTATGTAAATAGTCTGCAATAATTGTACTCATAAGATCAGGGAGACATTCACCATCCATCTCAGAAACATTCTGGAATCTCAAAAAATATGTCATCCTTTCCAAATCAATCCTAGTCACATGCGCATTTATTCCCACAACCTCATTAGAAACATTTTTAATCTCTCCCTTAGCCCCCTCCAGCCCCCCTTTCAATTCTTCATTCTTCTGTGTGTTCTCAAGCACTTGTTTTCGAGTGTCCAATAGTTCCTTTTTAAAGTTGACATTTTCTGCCCTCTGAGCCTTAATTTCTGATACCAAATTTTGTATAACAGTTTCAAGGGCAGTCATTCTTTGTTCAAGGCTTGCGAGCGTTGCTTCTTGTGCCATGTTTAGCTGTTGATATCCGTGCCAGTAAAATGGCGTTTTTAGGGTGGGGCTGGTAAGGCAGATCAGGAGTCCAAAGTCCTCAAAGTTGTACAGCTGCAAAATTCAAAAGCCAACAGAGAAACACTTTTCCAACTCCATAGGTATAATAACGAAGGCAATCCAGAAAGGAAAACACAAATCCAAAAAAAGAAAATTCTTCATCAATAATTAGAGGAAGTCCAAATCGCAAAGAGACACTGGTAATTTTCCATAGGTCATAGTCAGTCGGGGACAAAGAGAAGCCATTTTCCGCCCAAACTCAGAGCCCGAGGGAGAAAGCGGTTAAAAAGCAAAAAAGAAACTGTTTCAGCCAGACCTCGAGACATAATTGCAAACAAGCCGCAAAGTACTTTCCCTAGTTAGAGACCATCCAGATTTAAAGTTTCCGATTCCTCGCAACGAGGCATTTCCGAGTGCCGCTTTTAGTCCAAGGGGGGTTTTTGGAAACAAACACCCCCCTCCAGTCCCTTTCAGCCCGGCTGACAGTACACAAAAAGAAAAGTTTTAAACGCTCACTCTCCGCTCGCAGCTGAGGTCCCGAAAAGCCTCCCGACTCTTCCGATCTTCTCTCTTCATAGAATTAAATGGTGCCGCCAACCTTTGGCGAAGGGAAGACCCCCCGCAGCATGTCCTCTTCCACCTAAGCCGAGGAGCAGGGTCGCTCTCCCCGCTGCCGCGGGGGGGGGGGGCTTCCCTGTCGAGCCGGCTTTACGGGAGAAGCCCCAAACAAGGGGCTTCTCGCCCCCGTGGGGGGGCAGGAAAAGGATCAAAGCGGCGAGCGAACCCTAAGTTCGCCCGTCGCCGCCGGAGCCGGAACCGGAAGCCCCCTGATTTATTTATTGATCAGCTCAAAAACCATACATACATACATACATACATACATACATACATACATACATACATACATACATATTTACCTAACACACATATATAAAAAAAGACACAACAAAACTAATAGCTTTCTGTCTAGATGGTCTCTGGTGATGAGCCGAAAGACAGAAAAGGAAAGCAGTATGCTTCCTCCCTTAATTGGGGCCCTAACAGGGTGTTGTGACACAAGCATATACTTATTTCCCCTGCCTCAGCTGATCAGGATCGAACCAGTGGTCTGGTGGCAATTACAACTGCCTCACATGTAATACTTCCCTGGTTCGAATCCCAGTAAGGGTATGGCTAGCTGATGAGAGCTAAATAGCTCAAAATAGATCTATTCTAGTCTCCCTGTTTATTTATTTATCAGCTCAAAAAACCTAACACACACACACACACACACACATATGCTGGTCTTGTTGTATTCGGGTGTTTTCCCGTGTAAGAATGAGATTGTCTTTGCAACGTTTCGGCGAGGTCTCACTCACCATCATCAGGCTTCCGTCTGTGGCTTCGCAGCTGTCGCCCTTCCATAAATCTTGGGGCAGGGGATTGGAGTGCTGGCCTTGTTGCTGTGAGTGGGTTGATTGTGCAGTTGTATCATGATTGTTAGATTGGTGTTGATTGGTACTATCTGTGTGTTTCTTGTTATTTTGTATTTTAACCACCACCCAGGCCATTAAAATACAAAATAACAAGAAACACACAGGTAGTACCAATCAACACCAATCTAACAATCATGATACAACTGCACAATCAACCCACTCACAGCAACAAGGCCAGCACTCCACCCCCTCGCCAAAACATTGCCAAGAGAATCTCAATCTTACACGGGAAAAGACCCGAACACAATAAGACCAGCATACCTACAGCTGTGAAAATCTACAAAAACACACATATATGTGTGTGCTCAGCTGATCAAGGAGGAGAACCTGTGGGTTAGTGGCAATTACAACTGCCTAATATGTAATACTTCTCAGATTCAAATCCCAGTAAGGGTGTGGCTAGCTGATGAGAGCTAAATAGCTTGAAATAGATTTATTCTAGTCTTCATTTATTTATTTATCAGCACAAATGTAACACACACACACACATACACACACACACATTATTTTCATTGTACATCATTTGTTGAACTAAAACTATTATTACTTCATTTTATGCGTCATAAGAATATTGCGCATAAAATGAAGTAATAATAGCTAAGTTTAACTAAATTTAAATTAATTTTTATTATAGCATTCCATTACATCATCCAATAGTAGTGCAATTTTATATCTCTTGCCATTTGTAGTATTTGTGTTCTAATTGCTTTCTTTGATGGACGCCCATCAAATTCGAATGAGGTTCTAAACCATGCAAGGTCAGCTGTCTCTGCCCAGCCAAAGTGTTATCGTTTACCCAATGATTGCAATAAGCAATTATGCCAGCTTATCTCAGGCGCCAAATCGCATGGCTTCTTCAAAAGCAGATAGCAGAAGAGTCTCCTGCTGATACCCTTACAACTGTCCTCTGGAATTTGTCAACAAATTTATCAATCCATGGTCCTGCATCCATTCAAAATTAGAAACGAGCTTTTGTCCCTGAGCAGCCCAGCCTACCCATTGGAATAAATGGCTTTCTTCTCTCTTGCTTCTTCTAAGAGGCCTTGGAGGCCTTTTAGAACTTTATTTGGTGAACAAGAGAACTTGCACCCCATTGGCTCAATGTCAACTCCTAAAGTTGTCATGGTAAGAGAAGGGGGGAAGAGCGCATTTCATGCATACTGTCGGCTGAAGTTGGATCTCAGATTCCCGCAGCAGGCTTGGGAGGGGTGCACCTCATTGGGGAGTGTGATTGATGACACAGACTAAGGGGAGGGGAGGAACAGGGGGTAAAGGTCAGCTATAACTCAAACAAAGCTTAGATCTGACTACGAAAAGGCCTTGCCTAAGGGTGCTCCTAATAAATGACTGGTTTTGTATTGAAACTTGACTCGATGCTCGTGAATCAATTAGGGCATTTGTAGGAAACCTGACACTCATCATTTATAGATGTTTCCTTATCTAAACAGAGAAAAAGATTGTCCAAGGTTGGACAAAATAAAAAGCAGAGGGGGCTGGAATGACTTTCGACTTCCTGCTGGCTTCCCCATTGAGTTTCTTTATGGAAAACAGGCAGAGAGCATTGGAAATCCCTTCCTTCCTTCCTTCCTCTCTTCTTTCTTTCTTTCTTTCCTTTCTTCCTCTTTTTTCCTCCCTCTCCTTTTCCTCCTCTATTCCTTTTTCTTTCTTTCCTGTTTTTGTCTCTTCCTTCCTTTCCCATTCTTTCTTTCCTTTCTCTGTCTCATTTTCTTTTGTTACTTTTTTCCTTCTTTCTTTCATCTGTCCCTTCCTTCCTCCTTCCCTCCCTTCTTTCCATCTCCCTCTCTATTTCCTTCCTTCCTCTCTGCCTCCCTCCCTTCCATTTCCCTCCCTCCCTCTTTTCTCTCTCCTTCCCTATTTCCTTCCTTCCTTCTTCCCTCCATTCCATTCCTCCCTCCCTCCTCTATTTCCTTCCTTCCTTCTTCCATTCCATTCCTCCCTCCCTCCTTCCCTATTTCCTTCCTTCCTTCTTCATTCCATTCGTCCCTCCCTCCTTCCCTATTT
>CM077645.1:219010002-219263632 GCA_039707465.1 Rhabdophis nuchalis | reverse complement strand
AAAGAAAGAAGAAAGAAAGAAAGAAAGAAAGAAAGAAAGAAAGAAAGAAAGAAAGAAAGAAAGAAAGAAAGAGTTGGAAGAAATGTCCTTCTGGATTCAGCTCCAAGTGGGGGAAAAGATACTGGAAACATAGTTGGAAAGATGGTTTGATGGTGGACAGGATCACGTGGCTTGAGCTCCTGAACAGAAAAGGGGGATCAGATGCTTCCAGATGTTGGGTGAAGAGGAAGAAAGAGAGACAGAGATGCTGAAAGTCCCTGGTTTTATGCCTTCTGTGGCCTTTGATGTTGAGCTTATATTCTGATTGGTTGTCAGACCCCCATGGGGGCCATGCAGGGGCAACTCTCTAGGCTGTGCTTTGAATCCAAGTTTGGTTGAGCATTGCTTCTTTCCCGATGCCCTGCAGTGAGTTTCTGTGGAAGATAATCCTATCTGTTACGTAGAGTAGACTAGCTCAGTCTTTTTGGGTGGTCCATTGACAAAGGTGGGGGTAATTAAGAGTGAGTCAGTTTTCCTGCCTAAAAACACGTTGAGAAAGCCTGATATGTACAAGATGACTTGGGGCCATAATGGAAAGTCTCCAAGAGAAGAGCCAGCCGTGTGCAGCACCTGCCAAAAAAGCCAACACAGTTAATAATAATAATAATAATAATAATAATAATAATAATAATAATAATAATATAATAATAATAATAATAATAATAATAATAATATTTAATTTTGTATACCGCGTCCTCTCCCCAAGGGGACTCGGAGCGGTGCACAGGGAAATTAAAACATATAAAAATATATACAAACAATAAATACAATAAATAAAAGCAGATTAAATTGATCGTCCCTGCGCTAAAAAACCCATTAAAACTAAATTCCCTAAACACCCCAGAGGTAGAGACTAATCAAGGCCGGCCAGACAGAAAAAGTGTGTTACCAGTTTTCGACGGAAGGAGCGGAGGTCCGTAGTTGTTCTAATGTCGAGGGGGAGGTCGTTCCAGAGGGCTGGGCCCGCCACAGAGAAGGCCCTTCCCCTGGGCGTCGCCCGCTGACACAGTCTAGTGGACGGCACCCGGAGAAGTCCCTCTCTGTGGGAGCGGATCGGCCGTGAGGATGTATGGGGCAGGATCCGATCCCGCAGATAGCTAGGTCCCGAGCCATGGAGCGTTTTAAAGATGACAACCAGCCCCTTGAAGCGCACCCGAAAGACGACAGGCAGCCAGTGCAGCTCGCGCAAGAGCGGTGTTATATGGGCGTACCTTGCGGTCCCTATTATTGCTTGCGCGGCTGCATTCTGGACCAGCTGAAGTCTTTGGGTGCACCTCAAGGGGAGCCCCATGTAGAGAGAGTTACAATAGTCCAGTCGGGATGTCACGAGAGCATGAGTGACTGTGCAAAGGGCATCCCGATCCAATAGGGGGCGCAACTGGCGAACCAGGCGAACCTGGTAAAACGCCCTCCTAGCCACGCTGTCACTTGATCTTCCATGGACAGCCGGGCATCCAGGAGGACACCCAAATTGCGCGCCCCATCCACAGGGGCAAGATGTTCGCCCCCTATGGCCAGCGATGGAGTGAGCTGGTTGAATCGGGCGGCCGGAAATCACAGCCACTCGGTCTTGGTCGGGTTGAGCCTGAGTCCGTTACTTCCCATCCAGATCCGCACGGCTTCCAGGCACTGGCACATCACCGCTACGGCATCGTTGGGGTGGTTTGGGGTAGATATATACAGCTGAGTGTCATCAGCGTAGAGATTGTACTCTACCCCAAAACCACGGATGATCTCACCCAGCGGCTTCATGTATGTGTTGAACAGGAGAGGCGAGAGGACCGACCCCTGAGGCACCCCACATGTGAGGGGTCTCGAGGTCGACCTCTGCTCTCCTGCCAACACAAATTGCAATCGGCCAGAGAGGTAGGAGGAGAACCACCGTAAAACGGTGCCTCCCACCCCCAACCCCCCCAGCCGATGCAATAGGATACCATGGTCGATGGTATCGAAAGCCGCCGAGAGGTCTAATAGGACCAGGATGGAGGAACAACCCCCATCTCTGGCCCTCCAGAGATCATCGACCAACGCGACCAATGCCGTCTCGGTGCTATGCCCGGGCCGAAAGCCGGACTGGCGCGGGTCTAGATAATCAACTTCTTCCAGGTGACGGGGAAACTGTTGTGCCACCACACTCTCAACAACCTTCGCCAAAAAGGGAAGGTTGGAGACTGGACGATAGTTGTTTAATAGAGCTGGATCCAAAGAGGGCTTCTTAAGGAGGGGCCTCACCATAGCCTCTTATTTCTTAGTTCTAGGCTGCATCAACAAAGGGATAGAATCAGGATCACCTGAAGTGTTGATACCACTTTGTAATGCCTTGGTAAGGCCACATTGGAATACTGCATTCAGTTTTGGTTGCCACAATGTAAAAAAGATATGGAGACTCTAGAAAGAGTGCAGAGAAGAGCAACAAAGAGGATTAGGGGACTGGAGACTAAAACATATGAAGAACAGTTGCAGGAACTGGGTACGTCTAGTTTAATGAAAAGAAGGACCAGGGGAGACATGATAGCAGTCTTCCAATATCTCAGGGGTTGCCACAAAGAAGAGGGAGTCGAACTATTCTCCAAAACACCTGAGGGCAGGACAAGAAGCAATGGGTGGAAACTAATCAAGGAGAGAAGCAACTTAGAAGTGAGGGGAAATTTCCTGACAGTGAGAACAATTAACCAGTGGAACAGCTTGCCTCCAGAACAGTGGTGGATTTCAAATTTTTTTAGAACCTACTCTGTAGGTGTGGCCTATTTTGTGGGTGTGGCTTGGCAGTCATATGACATGGTGGGAGTGGCCACCTTTTAAAATGTGGTGAAACTCATTTAACAACGCTCTTACTTAGCAACCAAAATTTTGGACTCAATTGTGATGATAAATTCCTTCCTTCCTTCCTTCCTTCCTTCCTTCCTTCCTTCCTTCCTTTCCTTTCCTTTCCTTTCCTTCCCTTTCCTTCCCGTTGGGTCACTGGCAGCGGCAGGCCAGATTTACTTCCAGGTACGCCAGTGGAACCCCCTCTCACTGGTTCTCTAAATTTCACCAACCGGCTCTTGCGAGTAGGTGCGAGCCTGCAGAAACCCACCACTGCTCCGGAAGTTGTGAATACCCCAACACTGCAAGTCTTTAAGAAGTTGTTGGATAGCCATTTGTCTGAAACGGTATAGGGCTTCCTCCCTAGGCAGGGGGTTGGACCTCCAAGACCTCCAAGGTCCCTTCCCACGCTGTTATTCTATTTTATTCTATATCCAACGATTCCTTTGCAAAGTCTGAAGAGCTTGAATGGAGAAGACGGGATCCAAATAATCGGAGTGCCATCCCATGAACGGACCATCTATTTCTCTCACCCCCATCCAGCCCTCGGTTGTCATGGTTATCCTTTTGTGAGAATGATCTGGCAGGAGTCAGTCGGGGCCGCTTGTCTGCTTAATGGTGTTTTTTGGCTGGTGGAAGTTTCCATCTCTTTAAGCCTCACGCAGCAGGGCTGACCCGGGGTCTGACGATATCATGGAACCTCGTTCTTTCACAGGCCCTTTTTAGCCCGTCTTGGATGTGCGTGGAAGGACTCGGGAACGGCAGAAGGGTTGATCGTGATTTCCCAGCAGAGGTCTTCTCCTTCGCTCACGCTGGGGCAAGTCAGTTGAGCCATTTCTCCATTTTTAGTCCTGGCACCAAAGGCCAAACTTTATATACGTGTTATTATTATTATTATTTATTGGACTTCTAGACCGCCCCCTCTCCCCGAAGGGACTCGGGGCGGTGTACAGGTACAAATGAAAACCATGACAATCAATAATACATATAACTAAAATCGAATGAAATAAACCCCTGTACAAATTTATAAAAATTAAAAACTTAACCTTAAAACCAAATCACAGAATTTAAAAATACAAACTGAGGTGGGAAAGATGGAATTAGCCGGCCAGGCCGGCTAGATGAAACAAGTGGGTTTTGAGTTTCTGGCGGAAGGAGCGGAGGTCCGTGGTCGTTCTAATGTCGGGGGAAAGATCATTCCAGAGGGTCGGGCCCACCACAGAGAAGGCCCTTCCCCTGGGCGTCGCCCGCTGGCACAGCCTAGTGGACGGCACCCGGAGAAGTCCCTGTTGCAATTCTGCAATCGCCAGCCACTGTTTCTTACAGCCTTCTAGCTTCGTAGTTATGGTCCATTCTTTAAGAAGGATACGATAGCAATATTGCAGTATTTGTGGGGCTGCCACAAACGAGAAGAAGGGAGGGGGTCAACTTGTTCCCCAAAGCACCAGAGGGCAGGACAAGAAACAATGGATGGAAACTAATCAGGGAGAGAAGCAACCTGGAATGGAGGAGAAACTTCCTAACAGTGAAGACAATTCACCAGTGGAACAGCTTGCCACCAGAAGTTGTGGGTGCTCCTCCATCACTGGCGGTTTTTAAGAAGAGGCTGGACAGCCTCTTGTCTGGAATGGTATTGGGTCTCCTAGTGGAGAAGAGGGTTGGACTAGAAGACCTCCAAGTTCCCTTAACTCTGTCATTCTATATTCTATGAAAGTTCAGAAGAGAAGGACTAGGGGGTGACATGATAGCAATGTTCCAGTATTTGAGGGGCTGCCCCAAAGAAGAAGAAGAAGGGGTCAACTTATTTTCCAAAGCACCTGAGGGTAGGAAAAGAAGCAATGGATGGAAACTAATCAAGGAGAGAAGCAACCTAGAACTAAGGAGAAATTTCCTGATGGTTAGAACAATTAATCAGGGGAACAGCTTGCCTCCAGAAGTTGTGGCTTTTAAGATGTCCCAAATTTTATTGGGTCTCCTACTTGAGCGGGGGGTTTGATTAAAATACCTTCCAGCACTTTTCTAATTTGTTTGTCCACTCTGTAGTAAATAACCTGATTAATGATGATTGACTCCGAGGGTGAAAAAGTGATTTATTTATTAAATGTTCAAATACATACATATGAATGTGACCCGATTATTTTGGATCCGGTTCCAGACTAGGGATCTAAGCAATTCACATCAGATCCACTATTGAATTTTAGTAGAGTTCTTTATGATCCATGTTGTCAAAGGGTCTGAGTTAATATGGCATGCTTCAACCCTTGTTTTTCCCAACATATTTTGGAACGATGATCTAACTCAGGACATAGAATAACAGGGTTGGAAGGGACCTTGGAGGTCTTCTAGTCCAACCTCTTGCTCAAGCAGGACACCCTACACTACTCCAGGCAAACGGCTGTTCAATTTCTTCTTTAAAACCTTCAGTGTTGGAGTATCATCAAATTTTGGAAAGTGATTCTTTGAGTTCTTTGAGACTTTACTTGGACTCTGCGAGGCCAAAAGAGAAGGGAAAGGAATATGGAAGTTGAAAATGGAAGAAAAGAATGTCCTTCTTCTAGATACAATACAATACAATAGCAGAGTTGGAAGGGACCTTGGAGGTCTTCTAGTCCAACCCCCTGCCTAGGCAGGAAGCCCTATACCATTTCAGACAAATGGCTATCCAACATCTTCTTAAAGACTTCCAGTGTTGGGGCGTTCACAACTTCTGGAGGCAACTTCAGTTCCACTGATGAATTGTTCTCACTGTCAGGAAATTTCTTCTTAGTTCTAAGTTGCTTCTCTCCGTGATTAGTTTCCACCCATTGCTTCTTGTTCTGCCCTCAGCTGCTTTGGAGAATAGTTTGACACCCTCTTCTTTATCCCCTGAGATATTGGAATTGCTATCCTGTCTCCCCTGGTCCTTCTTTTCATTAAACTAGACATACCCAGTTCCTGCAACCGTTCTTCATGTGTTTTAGCCTCCAGTCCCCTAATCCGCTTTGTTGCTCTTCTCTGCACTCTTTCCAGACTTTCCACATCATTTTCTCTAATACTGGATGCGATATTCCAAGTGTGGCCTTACCAAGGCATTATAGAGTGGTATTAACCCTTCAGGTGATCTTGATTCTCTCCCTCTGTTTCTGCAGCCTAGAACTGTGTTGGCTTTTTTGGCAGCTGCTGCACATGGCTGGCTCCTATTTAATGGTTGTCCACTAGAACTCCAAGATCCCTCTCACAGTTACTACTATTGAGCAAGGTACCACCTATACTGTACCTGTGCATTTCATTTTTGTTGCCTAAATGTAGAACCTTACTCTTTTCACCCTTGAATTTCATTTTATTAGATAGTGCCCAATGTTCAAGTTTGTCAAGAGCCTTCTGTATCTTAAACCTATCTTCTGGAGGGTTGGCTATTCCTGCCAACACAAGATTCTTCCCCAACCTCTGGCCTGTGTTAAAGGGCTGACATCTTGAAAGTCTACTAACGTTTCCCTCTCCCCCATCTGATACCAAAGTGAATCAAGACAGAATTGTCTTGAGTTTCTTAATCAAGACAGAATTGTCTTGAGTTTCTTTCTCACAGTTTCCACTTTTCTGGACTCAGCTGGCTGTTTCTCCTCCCGTGAGGGTTCAGCCAAGGCCACCTCCACCTTCCTGTACAAATTCTTACTCCGTTTAAACCTTCCCCAATCATTCAGCTTCCCATCTCATCATTTGGGAATTGGAGAAAAGGGTTTAGGCTGATTGTCCCCATTTGTGCATTAGTACAAATTATTCCCCTAATGAACAAAACAACGTAGCATGGATCTATTGTGTATGCACCACACTTCAAGGGTGGGAGAGAGGAACAGGGGTGAAATGCTATCAGTTCGGATTGGTTCGCCCGAACCGGTAGTAAAAAAATGCTACGAGTTCGCCTGAACCGGTAGTAAAAAATGCTACCAGTTCGCCAGATCTAATAGTAAAAAAAGGTTACCAGTTCACCTGAACCAGTAGTCAAAAAAATGCTCCCAGTTTGCCTGAACCGGTAGTAAAAAATGCTATGAGTTTGCCCGAACTGGTAGTAAAAAAATGCGACTAGTTCACCTGATCTGATAGTAAAAAATGCTACCAGTTTGCTGGAACCAGTAGTAAAAAATGCTACCAGTTTGCCTGAACTGGTAGTAAAAATGCTACCAGTTCGGGCAAACCAGTAGTTCCGATGATCAGCTGTGCAACTATCAGCTGTGCCGCATGATTTATATTCGCTAGAAAGTAGAAAATCCTGCTTTCTAGCCAATTGAAATCACGCAGCATAGCTATTCCTCCCCCCTGCAGCTCTACTTAATAATAATAATAATAATAATAATAATAATAATAATAATAATAATAATAATAATAATAATTTAATTTTATAACCCGCTCTCTCTCCCCAAGGGGACTCGAGGCGGGGCACAGGCAATTAAAAATACAAAGAACAAAATACAGAATACAAACTACAAAATTAAAAGTGAATTAAATTATCCCTGCGCTAAAACCCATATGCTAAACTAAAAATTACCCCTAAAAACCCCTAACCTAAAAAGAGACTACCCAAGGCCGGCCAGGCGAAAAAAGTGTGTCTTTAATTTTAAGCGGAAGACACACTTTTTTCGCCTGGCCGGCCTTGGGTAGTCTCTTATTATTTAATAATAATAATAATAATTTTAATTCTTATAAACCACACCCTCTCCCCACAAGGACTCGGGGCGGTGCACAGGGAGAATAAAAACAATAACTATATACAACATTTCATATTAAAAATAAATTAAACAATACCTGTGCTAAAATACCCATTAAAACTAACTAAACTAAAAATCCCCAATAAACCCAAAAACAGAGGAGTACTTACCTCTGCAGACTTAGAAAAGGCTTCTTACTCCTCCTTTTTCAGTGCTGTAGGGCCTGAAGCGAACCTATAGCGAAACGAACCAGTAGCAGACTTCAGAGCATTTCACCCCTGGGTGGGAATCCTTCTAATACAGTAATTCCTGTCCAGATGCATTTGCACACACATTTGTGCAGGTAAGTTCCTTTAGTGACCCTTCAAAGCTCCAACAGCACTGAAAAAAAGTGACTTATGACCATTTTACACACTTACGACCATTGCAACGTCCCCATGGTCCCATGGTCAACATTTGAATGCTTGGCATTTGGCTCATATTTATGGCGGCTGCACTGTGATCCCCTTTGGTGACCTTCCGATGAGCAAAGTCAACAAGAAGGAAGGAAGGAAGGAAGGAAGGAAGGAAGGAAGGAAGGAAGGAAGGAAGGAAGGAAGGAAGGAAGGAAGGAAGGAAATAATGAAAAAAGAGAGACATAGCTAGTCTAGGGAAGAGAAGGACTAGGGGAGACAGGATAACATCTTCCAATATTTAAGGGGCTGCCCTAGAGAGGAGGGGGTCAAGCTATTTTCCAAAGCCTCTGAAGGCCAGACAAGGAACAATGGATGGAAACTGACCAAGGAGAGATTCAACCTGGAAATAAGGAGGAATTTTCTGACAGTGAGAACAATCAACCCATGGAACAGAAGTTTCCTTCAGAAGTTGTGGGAGCTTCATTGCTGGAGGCTTTCAAGAAGAAACTGGCCTGCCATTTGTCAGAAATGGTGTAGGGTCTCCTGCTTGAGCAGAGAGGTTGGACTAGATGACCCATAAGATCCCTTCCAACCCTGTTAATCTGACTACCTGCTGGGAATGCGATGGATAGATAAATGTGTCATTTGTGCATCTCTCATACGCAAAGATGCGCATGCACTATAGATTGCGTGCATGTGGAGGGAAAGAGCTCACGGCTGGTTTTCCAAGGAAAAATATTGTCCACAGCAGGTTTCCGACGCAGCAATCGCATTTCCTTTTAGGGGCTGGCAAGCAAGCCAGAGAATATCTTCTCAACTTCTTTTATTTTTTTGGGTTGCTGTTGGTCTTTTTTTTTTTTTTTTTCATTTGGACAGGAAGAGAAGGTGGCTCGTTTCCCATTTGGCATCCGCCATGAATAATATTGCTGTTGGCTCGGTCAGACTGGTACGAGTGGGAACTGGCAACCCAGTGAGAAGAAGCAAAAAGATGTTGAGACTCTGGAAAGAGTGCAGAGAAGAGCAACAAAGAGGATTAGGGGACAGGAGGCTAAAACATAGGAGGAACGGTTGCAGGAACTGGGTAGGTCTAGTTTAATGAAGAGAAGGACCAGGGGAGACATGATAGCAGTGTTCCAATATTTGAGGGGCTGCCACAAAGAAGAGGGAGTCAAGCACCTAAGGTCAGGATAAAAAGCAATGGGTGGAAACTAATCAGGGAGAGAATCAATCTAGAACTAAGGAGAAATTTCCTGACAGTGAGAACAATTAATCAGTGGAACAGCTTACTCACAACTTCTGGAGGCAACTTCTGTCCCACTGATTAATTGTTCCCACTGCCAGGAAATTTCTCCTCAGTTCTAAGTTGCTTCTCTCCTTGATTAGTTTCCACCCATTGCTTCTTATTCTTCCCTCAGGTGCTTTGGAGAATAGCTTGACTCCCTCTTCTTTGGGGCAACCCCTGAGATATCGGAAGACTGCTATCATGTCTCCCCTAGTCCTTCTTTTCATTAAACTAGACATACCCAGTTCCTTCAACCGTTCTTCATATGTTTTAGCCTCCAGTCCCCTAATCCTCTTTGTTGCTCTTCTCTGCACTCTTTCGAGAGTCTCCACATCTTTTCTACATCGTGGCGACCAAAGCCGAATGCCAGATTCCAAGCGTGGCCTTACCAAGGCCTTGTAAAATTGAAGTCCACAGGACTTAAAAGTCGCCAAGGTTGAGAAACAATGCTCTCAAAGAATGCAAATGATCAATTGTCTGCAAGGGGGTATCAATCCTTCCATTCCCCACCATCCAGTCAGCGCGACCATCCGTCCAAAGGTGGAGAGAGACTTCGGCCTGAATTCCTCTACTTTATTCCATCTGCTTTTTTTTTTTTTTTAATTCCCCAAAAGCAATTCTCAAATATACTTGAGGAATAAACAGAGGGATAGAATCTAGATCACGTGAAGTGTTAATGCCACTGTATAGTGCCTTGGTAAGGCCACACTTGGAATACTGCATACAGTTTTGGTCGCCACGATGTAGAAAAGACGTGGAGACTCTGGAAAGAGTGCAGAGAAGAGCAACAAAGATGATTAGGGAACTGGAGACTAAAACATATGAAGAACAGCTGCAGGAGCTGGGTATGTCTAGTTTGATGAAGAGAAGGACCAGGGGAGACATGATAGCAGTGTTCCGATATCTCAGAGGGTGCCACAAAGAAGAGGGAGTCAAACTATTCTCCAAGGCACCTGGGGGCAGGACAAGAAGCAACGGGTGGAAACTAATCAAGGAGAGAAGCAACTTAGAACTAAGGAGAAATTTCCTGACAGTTAGAACAATTAACCTCTGGAACAGCTTGCCTCCAGAAGTCGTGAATGCCCCAACCCTGGAAGTCTTTAAAAAGATGTTAGATAGCCATTTGTCTGAAATGGTATAAGGTTCCTGCCCACGCAGGGGGTTGGACTAGAAGACCTACAAGGTCCCTTCCAACTCTGCTATTGTATTGTATTGTATTGTATTGTATTGTATTGTATTGCATTGCATTGCATTGCATTGCATTGCATTGCATTGCATTGCATTGCATTGCATTGCATTGCATTGCATTGCATTGCATTGCATTGTATTGTATCTTGCTGAATGGGTCAATCTACAAATGTACCAAAGGATTCTTGCTGTTGCTATAGTAACTAGTGTCGTTGAATCGTGGCAGGAGAAGAGGAAGCCGCCTTCTCCAGCGGAATGGGCACGCTAATTGCAGGGAAAGGAAACAACCCAAGAGAGGGGGATTGCGATGTTGCGAGTGTGGTCCCTGAAAAGCAAGTCCACATCTTGTTCTTGATTCTGCTCGTCGTCCCTGGATCAGTTGGGGAGGGTTGGCAGGGAGCAGGGGCATGGCGACACCTGTTGTGGAACAGTGGCAGGTCCTGAGCTGAGGGAATCGCCGTTAGGTTACTCATGGTGGCATTAGATTTAGACCTCATTCCCCCGCACTGTGAGGCCACTCGAAGGCTTGCTGCTATGGGCATCAGGCAGAGGCCACCAAAGCTGCAAGGCAGCCTGTGTGATGTTGCATTGCCTGCCCTCTGAAACAGCATCCTGTCTGTCTCTCTGTCTCTCCTTTTTCTCTCTTTCTTCTCTCACCAAGGTTTTGGTAACCATCTTTAAAGCGCTCCATGGCATGGGTCCTGGTTATTTGCAAAACCGCCTCCTGCCACATACCTCCATCCGACCTGTCCGCTCCCACAGAGAGGGCCTCCTCAGGGTGCCGTCCGCTGGGCAATGCCGGCTGGCGACTCCCAGGGGAAGAGCCTTCTCTGTGGCGGGTTCCAGCCCTCTGGAACGACCTGCCCTCCCGATCTTCGTACTATCACGGACCTTCGCCTCTTCCGTCGAGCATTAAAGACCTACTTTTTTCATGTGGCTGGCCTGGCATAGTTTGTTTTTACCATTGTTTTAATAGGGTCTTAAATTATTTTAGCACGGGTTAAACTTATTTAATTTAATCTTAAATCTATTTAATTGATTGTATTTATATGTATTTTATCTTTTTATTATCCCTGTGCACCTCCCTGAGTCCCAAATCGGGAGAGAGGGTGGTATATAAATAAAATTAAATAAATAAATAAATCTCTCTGTATCTTTATCTCTATCATCTGTCTCTATCTATCTATCTATCCATCCATCCATCCATCCTTCCATCATCTATCTACATTTATCTTTTGTCTGTGTCTTCTATCTTATCATCTATCTATCTATCTATCTATCTATCTATCTATCCATCCATCCATCCATCCATCCATCCTTCCATCATCTATCTACATTTATCTTTTGTCTGTGTCTTCTATCTTATCATCTATCTATCTATCTATCTATCTATCTATCTATCCATCCATCCATCCATCCATCCTTCCATCATCTATCTACATTTATCTTTTGTCTGTGTCTTCTATCTTATCATCTATCTATCTATCTATCTATCTATCTATCTATCTATCCATCCATCCATCCATCCATCCATCCTTCCATCATCTATCTACATTTATCTTTTGTCTGTGTCTTCTATCTTATCATCTATCTATCTATCTATCTATCTATCCATCCATCCATCCATCCATCCATCCTTCCATCATCTATCTACATTTATCTTTTGTCTGTGTCTTCTATCTTATCATCTATCTATCTATCTATCTATCTATCTATCTATCTATCTATCTATCTCTATCCATCCATCCATCCATCCATCCATCATCTACTTTTATCTCCTGTCTGTGTCTTCTATCTTATCATCTATCATATCATATCTATCTATCTATCTATCTATCTATCTATCTATCTCTATCCATCCATCCATCCATCCATCCATCCATCCATCCATCCATCCATCCATCAACTACTTTTATCTCCTGTCTGTGTCTTCTATCTTATCATCTATCATATCATATCTATCTATCTATCTATCTATCTATCTATCTATCTATCTATCTATCTATCTATCTATCTCTATCCATCCATCCATCCATCCATCCATCCATCCATCCATCCATCCATCAACTACTTTTATCTCCTGTCTGTGTCTTCTATCTTATCATCTATCATATCTGTCTGTCTATCATCATCTATTTACATTTATCTTCTGTGTCTTCTATCTCATAATCTATCATATCTATCTATGTATCTCTATTTATTTATCTATCCATCCATCATCATCTATCTACATTTATCTTCTGTCTGTGTCTTCTATCTTATTATCTATCTATCTTTCTATCTACACTATATTGCCAAAAGTATTTGCTCACCCATCCAAATAACCAATCAGGGGTTCCAATCACTTCCATGGCCACAGGTGTATCAAATCAAGTACCTAGGCATGCAGGCTGTTGGTACAAACATGGGTGAAAGAATGGGTGGCTCTCAGGAGCTCAGCATGGAGCTGGGATAGGAGGCCACCTGGGCAACAAATCCAGTCGTGAAATTTCCTCGCTCCTAAATATTCCACCGTCAACTGTCAGCTGTATTATAAGAACGTGGAAGTGGTTGGGAACGACAGCAACTCAGCCACAAAGGGGCAGGCCACGTAAACGGACGGAGGGGGGTGTCAGCGGGTGCTGAGACGCCTAGGGCGAAGAGGTGGCCAACGTTCTGCAGAGTCCATCGCTACAGACCTCCAAACTTCACGTGGCCTTCAGATTAGCTCAAGAACAGGGCGCAGTGGACCGACGTCCTATTGAACCCTATGGATTAGGAATGGGGGGTTCACATGCGAGTAAAGGCAGGCGAGCGAATACTTTTGGCAATATAGTGTATCTATCTATCCACAGCTACCTATCATCTATCTCCATCATTATCTATCTGAAATCCTTGAAAACTTCTCTGTTTCCCAATTCCTCTGCTTTTCCCCCATTTAAAAAAAAAAATTGTTCTACCTATTAGCTGCCTTCTGCGTCCTGGGAGCGTGAAACCATCATACAAATTAAATCGAAATCATAACAATCGTGTCTCTCAACACCCAAGTCGATATGCATGGACCGTGGCTAAACAGACTAAAGGCATTCACTGCGGTTTTGCTGATTCCCCCCTCCCTTCCCCCAGTTCAGAATTACAAGGCCCCCTGCCAAACCACAAACTTTGATAGTAACGAATGCAAAACTTTTCCTGTGGGCATGAAACGAGCCCTTTGACAGTTGACTTAACAGTGTTTTGCAAAGCCGGTGCAGCCCCGCTCCTCTTTTGCTGGGTCTTAAAATAGCTGCTTGTACTTCGTTTTAACAACTTAGCCGGGTCCCCTGAGAACAGTTCAATGGGATGGAAAAATCCAATTGCTTCCAGAAGAAACTTTGGGTTTTGACCGTTGGGCTCTCTCCCAACGCTTCGTTCCTGCAATGGTCTGTGGTTCTGCAAACAGCTTCTACTAGGAGGGCCCTGCTCCTTGGCTTTTTTCTTGCCCTTACTTCAAAATTCAGCATTAATCCCATTAACCTGGAGACATTCTTGAAGGATCTATTGATTCTCCTGCAGCCACTGAAGCTTCTCCCTCTCCTTATCTGGCTTATGTGTTTGTCTGGGTCCATTTGTTGTCTGTCTGCCTATATCTAGCTGTCTATCTATAACATAGAATAATCGGATGGAAGGTACCCTAGAGGTCTTCTAGTCCAACCCACTGCTTAGGCAGGAAACCTTATACTATTTCAGAAAAATGGTTGTCCAATCTCTTCCAAAAAACCGTCCAGTGTTGAAGCATTTATTTGTTTTATTTATTTATTAGTTTGTCAAATGTGTACAAGATAGCAGGTAAAAGTATAATACAATAACAGAGTGGGAAGGGACCTTGGAGGTCTTCTAGTCCAACCCCCTGCCTAGGCAGGAACCCTACACCATTTCAGACAAATGGCTATCCAACATCTTCTTAAAGACTTCCAGTGTTGGGGCATTCACAACTTCTGGAGGCAACTTCTGTTCCACTGATTAATTGTCCTAACTGTCAGGAAATTCCTCCTCAGTTCTAAGTTGCTTCTCTCCTTGATTAGTTTCCACCCATTGCTTCTTGTTCTGCCCTCTGGTGCTTTGGAGAATAGCTTGAGTCCCTCTTCTTTGGGGCAACCCCTGAGATATTGGAAGACTGCTATCATGTCTCCCCTAATCCTTCTTTTTATTAAACTAGACATAAAAAAAGAAGGATTAGGGGAGACATGATAGCAGTCTTCCAATATCTTGGACTAGGTTGGACTAGAAGACCTCCAAGGTTCCTTTTAACTGTTCTTCTATTTTTTATTTTTTATTAAATTTATACCCTGCCCTTCTCCTTGTTAGGACTCAGGGCGGCTTCTGATTCCCATTCAGCTTTTTCCCGAGACCTTGAGGTTGAGATTCTGTCCAGTCTGCCTCCGTTCTACCTGATTAAGATTTTATTGTTGATAGGCATGTTTTTTATGTTGCCCTTCACCTGGAATTCGTTGACAGGACGGGCTGCTGCATAAATTTAGAAAAGAAACAAAGCCAATCTTTACAATGCCTCATGGAAATTATGCAAAAGAGCCCATTAAACAGAGTTCTGGAGCAGACTGCTTTTTTTTAAACACACACTAAGCGAATGGCATATTTAAAGCACGCACACACCTTTTGCCTTTTGACACAATTGCAGGAGAAATATGCAGTTTGGTGACTGTCTTTCTTTTTAAACATAGGTGAGCTAACCCCGAAACGCAAGATTAGACAGGAAAGGGGGGGAAAAATTAAATATCTTATGCTCTGCCAATTTCAGAGAGGACTCGCAATCAATGAATCAGAATAGAGCTGGAAGGGACCATGGAGGTGTTCTAGTCCAGCCCCCTGCTCAAGCAGGAGACCCTGTGCCATTTCAGACACGTGTCCTCCCTATTAGGAAGTTTCTTCTTAATTCCAGTGTGCTTTTCTCCTTGGCTTGCCTTCTGGTGCTTTGGGAAATAAATTGAGAGCATCTTCTTTGTGGCAGCCCCTGAAATATTAAAATATTGCTACCATGAGTCCTTCTTTTTTTGATGCTGCTTTATTTTAAAAATAAGAGTCCGGCTTATTATTAAAAAGATGAGCTACGGTGGCACAGTGGTTAGAGTACAGTATTGCAGACTACTTCTGCTGACTGCCGGCTGCCTGCAATTTGGCAGTTCGAATCTCACCAGGCTCAAGGTTAACTCAGCCTTCCGTCCTTCCGAGGTGGGTAAAATGAGGACCCAGATTGTTGGGGGAAAGAGGCTGATTCTGTTAACCACTTAGAGAGGGCTGTAAAGCACTGTAAAGTGGTATATTAATCTATACTGCGAAGCAATATATATATATATGTAAGTGCTATTGCTATTGTCCTTCCTTCCATCTCTCTCTCTCTCTTCTTCCTTCCTTCCTTCCTTCCTTCCTTTTCATTTCCTTCCTTCTGTCTCCCTCCTGCCCTCCCTCTCTCCTTCCTTTGTAATTAGAGCGCAGTACTGCAGGCTCCTTCTGCTGCCTGCCGGCTGCCTGCAATTTGGCAGTTCGAATCTCACCAGGCTCCAGGTTGACTCAGCCTCTTATCCTTCTGAGGTGGGTAAAATGAGGACCCAGATTGTTGAGGGCAAATAGGCTGACTCTATAAACTGCTTAGAGAGGGCTGTAAAAGCACTGTAAAGTGGTATATTAATCTACGTGCTACCTTGTTTCCCCCAAAATAAGATCTCCCCAGATAATAAGCCCAATTGGGCTTTTGAGCGTATGCGCTAAATAAGACCTCCCCGAAAATATTGCAACACAGCAGCAGCCATGAGGTGACCATGCTCCCCACCTCCTGCACCTGAAAAATAATAAGACCTCCCTGAAAATAAGACCAAGTACTTATTTTGGGGTTCAAAAGAAAATAAGACCCTGTCTTATTTTGGGGGAAATAACGGTATTGCTATTGCTATTGCTATCTACTTTTTTAAATAATAAAAACTGCAAGTCCTTCTCATTTATTTGAAAAATAGGAGTAAATAAAACGCCGTCGGTTTAACCGTCAGATGGAGACAGCTTTTCTAAAGGCAACCCTGAGTGAATAGTTGAATTTATTTTATTTTGCAAATTAGAAATGGGTTGGTTTTGAAAACCAATGATGTTAAAGGGGCCTTTGTAACACAACACATCGGAGGGAGCTGCCTCTGTTCCCATCCTGGACGGCGTCTGCTTGTTCGCAGCTTCCTTTCCTTCCGCCTGGAGTGAAAATGTTGCCTTAAGTGATTTTTGCTGACCTGTTCAGGATCCCCAGAAGGATGATACAGGAAATGGCGTGCTTCCTTTCGCTTCACTTTCTATTGAAAAGACCAGGGAGTTCCCAGCTTAACGTGTGATGGATGGCCATTTATCTGACCCTCGGACGCCTGCAATTACAAGAAGGAATTTTTATTGCTTTGGAGTAGCACACAGCTTAGTCCGCAGTTGCGATGAAAAGATGCCCTGTATACAACAAGTTTATTGATTGATTGATTGATTGATTGATTGATTGTTTTTATGTGTGAAGAAAATTTATAGGGCCACCCAATGCACTCATGGTGACTTCGGGCAGCTTGTTAAATAAATAAATAAAAGCCCAGTACAATAATTCTCCATTCCCCTGGATGCAGTGGTGGGTTTCAAATTTTTTAGAACCTACTCTGTAGGTGTGGCCTATTTTGTGGGTGTGGCTTGGCAGTCATGTGACAGGGTGGGAGTGGCCACCTTTTAAAATGTGGTGAAACTCATTTAACAACGCTCTTGCTTAGCAACCAAAATTTTGGACTCAATTGTGATGATAAATTCTTTCTTTCTTTCTTTCTTTCTTTCTTTCTTTCTTTCTTTCTTTCCTTCCTTCCTTCCTTCCTTCCTTTCCTTCCCGTTGGGTCACTGGCAGCGGCGGGCCAGATTTACTTCCAGGTATGCCAGTGGAACCCCCTCTCACCGGTTCTCTAAATTTCACCAAACGGTTCTCGCGAGTAGGTGCGAGCCTGCAGAAACCCACCACTGCCCTGGTGACAACCACACAACAATCCACTTGATGGGCTCCAGATCATTCTGGAGCCCCCAGGCCTGTGGGCAGAACCATGTCTTCAGGACTTGTGAAAGAGCGTCAAAGTCTTATCCTAGCAAAGGAGGATGTTCCACAGGGAGGGAGCCACCACGGAGAAGGCCCTTCTTCTGGGTCCCACCAGATGGACCTCCTTAAAAGAGGGGACATATAATGTATCGTGGTTCCCCACCCTGGTGGGTCAGATGGAATGGGAGAAGATGGTCCTTCTGGTATCGTGGAGTGGAGTGGAATTGGAATTGGAATTGGAAATAGAGTAGAGTAGAGTAGAGTAGAGTAGAGTAGAGTAGAGTAGAGTAGAGTAGAGTAGAGTAGAACGGAATGGAAAGGAATGGAATGGAATGGAATGGAATAGAAAATATAGAAGAATAGAATGGAATGGAATGGAATGGAATGGAACGGAATGGAAAGGAATGGAACGGAATGGAATTGGAATTAGAATAGAATAAAATAGAATAGAATAGAATAGAATAGAATAGAATAGAATAGAATAGAATAGAATATAAAATATAGAAGAATAGAATGGAATGGAATGGAATTAGAATAGAATTAAATAGAATAGAATATTTTTCATTTCATTTTATTCCGCGCCTTCTCCATTGAAACGGACCCAGGGTGGTGCACGGAAAATTAAAACCAATAAATAGTATACAATACAATAAATATGAATAAAAAGAATTAAAATAAGGGCCTGTGCTAAAATTCCCACTAAAAACCCAACATCCATTTACGAATGTGGCAGGAGCTATATAACAATCCGATCTAAGCGTTAAGCAAGGCCAGCTTTCTGAAAAAAAAAGTAAGTCTTGAGTGAACGGCGAAAGAGGGGAAAGGTCTGTGATAGTGCGAAGTTTGGGGGGTAAGTCGTTTCAGAGGGCCGTCCCTGCCACAGAGAAGGCCCTACCCCTGGGCACCGCTAGCTGGCATTGACCGGCGGTTGGTACCCTCAGTAGGCCCTCTCTGTGGGAGCCGCAGGGAGGTATGTGGCAGGAGACGGTCCCGCAAGTAGCTAGGCCCCGAGCCATGGAGCGATTTGAAGATGGTGAATAGCACCTTGAAGCGCACCCGGAAGGCTAGCGGTAGCCAGTGCAGCTCGCGCAGGAGAGGTGTTACATGGGAGCAGCGAGAAGCTCCCAGAATCCTCCGAGCGGCCGCATTCTGCACCAACTGGAGCCTCTGGATGCACCTCAAGGGGAGCCCCATGTAGAGAGCATTGCAATAGTCCAAGCGAGACGTCACGAGTGCTTGAGTGACAGTGCGGAGGGCGTCTCAGTCAAGAAAGGGATGCAACTGGCGCACCAGGCGGACCTGGTAAAATGCCCCCCTGATCACGGCGGCCACATGGTCGTCCAGGGACAGCCGCGAGTCCAGGAGGATGCCTAAGTTGCGAGCCCTTTCCACAGGGGCCAGTGATTCGCCTCTGATAACCAGCGATGGAATGAGCTGGCTATGCCGAGGCGCCGGAAACCACAGCCACTCGGTCTTGGACGGGTTGAGCCGAAGTTTGTTACTCCCCATCCAGAGGAATAGAATAGAATACAATATAAAAAATAGAAGAATAGGATAGGATAGGATGGGATGGGATGGGATGGGATGGAATGGAAATAGAATAGAATAGAATAGAATAGAATAGAACGTAATGGAATGGAATGGAACAGAACGGAACAGAACAGACTAGAGTTGAATAGAACAATAAAATAGAATAGAATAGAATGCAGAATGCAGAGGGGTGGGGTGGGGTTGGGATGGGAATGAGACTAGAGTAGAGTAGAATAGAATACAATAAAAGTCGGAAAGGACCTTGGGGTTATTCTACTCCAACCCCCTGCTCAAGCAGGAAACCTTATACAATTTCAGACAAATGGTTGTCCAATCTCTTCTTTAAAATTTCTTTTTAAATCTAGATTGCTTCTCTCCTTGATTAGTGTCCATTTGTTGCTTGTCCTGCCCTCAGGTGCCTTGGAGAATAGCTTGACTCCCTCTTCTTTGAAGCAACCCCTAAGATATCGGAAGAGTGCTATCATGTCTCCCCTGGTCCTTCTTTGCATTAAACTAGACCTACCCACTTCTTGCAACTGTTCTTTGTATGTTTTAGCCAGTGGTGGGTTTCTGCAGGTTCGCACCTACTCGCGAGATCCGGTTGGTGAAATTTAGAGAACTGGTGAGAGGGGGTTCCATCGGCGTACCTGGAAGTAAATCTGGCCTGCCGCTGCCAGTGACCCAACGGAACAGAACGGAATGGAAAGAAAGAAAGAAAGAAAGAAAGAAAGAAAGAAAGAAAGAAAGAAAGAAAGAAAGAAAGAAAGAAAGAAAGAAAGAAAGAAAGAAAGAATTTATCATCACAATTGAGTCCAAAATTTTGGTTGCTAAGCAAGAGCGTTGTTAAATGAGTTTCACCACATTTTAAAAGGTGGCCACTCCCACCTCTGTCACATGACTGCCAAGCCACGCCCACAAAATAGGCCACACCTACAGAGTAGGTTTTAAAAAAATTTGAAACCTACCACTTGTTTTAGCCAAACATCTTTGTTGCTCTTCTCTGCATTCTTTCTAGAGTCTCAAGGTCTCTTTTTTAATATCATGGCAAACAAAACTGGATGCAATATTCCTAGCGTGACCTTATCAAGGCGTTATAAATATTTCACTGTGTTGTTCCATTATAGATGTTTCGCTGCGGTTGTAAAAAACACAAAAGAAATGGATGGATCCCGCCAATTAGGCTTAATGTGACAGAGATAAAGACCCTCAAAGCGTAATTCAAAGACTGACTTTAGCCACAGAAAAGAGGGTCCCATTCACGAGGCTAAAAGAAGGTCCTTGAACACACCCAGCCTTTTCTAAGTAGCCATGAGAATACGGAGAAGCATCGTGGCTTGGCTCGAAAACTGCGCAGTCCGATGCCAAGGAGAAGCTGCCAGGAGCATAGTTCCCACACTTTCCCCACAAACTGTTATGAATTGTTGTGACTTTTCTTTCTTTTTCTTTTCTTTTTTTTATTGCAAAGCAGAGAATGTGTCACCAAGTCTCCAATTTAACCCAAGAGTCCTTGATCCACACTCAAGTCCCGGCCGCTCCAGATAGATGGCCATATAATTTTCTTGACTATAATGCTTCATTTGTTTAACGTTGCCTTATTCTAGGGAGGGTGCAGGTGATAGATGGAACACTGGAGGTATAGATGGGACGGACAGACAGACACACAGACAGACAGACAAAAAAGGGATGTAAATGAGAAAGGTAGAGAGATGACAGGAAGCAAGGGAGGAAGCAAGGGAGGGAGGGTGAAAAGATAAGATAGAGATGAGAAAGAAAGAAAGGAACGAAGGAAGGAAGGAAGGAAGGAAGGAAGGAAGGAAGGAAGGAAAGAAAGGAAAGAAAGAAAGAAAGAAAGAAAGAAAGATGACAGTGATAAGAAATAAAAATATGAGATGGTAAGTAGGTGCGTGGGTGGATAGGTGGATGGATGGATGGATAGATGGATAGATAGATGAGAAAGTTAGATAGATGATGGGAGGGAGATAAAGATCAGAAAGAATCAAAGGGAGGGATGAAGAAAGAAAGAAAGAAAGAAAGAAAGAAAGAAAGAAAGAAAGAAAGAAAGAAAGAAAGAAAGAAAGAAAGATGACAGTGATAAGAAAGAAAAAGAAATATGAGATGGTTTGGGATGGGTGGATGGGTGGGCGGGTTGATGGATGGATGGATAGAGAGAGAGAGAGAGAGGAGAAAGTTAGATAGATGATGGGAGGGAGGGAGATAGAGATGAGAAAGAATCAAAGAGGGAGGGATGAAAAGAAAGAAAGAAAGAAAGAAAGAAAGAAAGAAAGAAAGAAAGAAAGAAAGAAAGAAAGAAGACAGTAATAAGAAAAAGAAATAAATATGAGATGTAGGTAGGTAGGTGGATGGATGGATGGATGGATGGATGGTTGGATGGATGGAGAAAGATATAGAGAAGAAAGAAAGAAAGAAAGAAAGAAAGAAAGAGAGGGAGGAAGGGAGGAAGGGAGGAAGGAAGGGAGGGAGGGAGGGAGGGAGGGAGGGAGGGAGGGAGGGAGGGAGAGAGGAAGTCCATCCACTGTTTCTCTAGCTCAACCACTTTAAGAGGCCTGGACTTCAACTCCTCTGTTGTGGTTGAGAAACCCTGGGCTAGACAACAACTCTTAAGGTTTCCTGGGGCCACCATTCACACTCCACCCAATCAGTCTGGCTCCCCCTACTTTTTTGGAGATCAGCCACCACTGCCTAGAATCTGGTCACGTAGCCGTAACTAGAGATCCCCAGCCGCTGAAATGACCAGGAACATTGATGGTCCTATTTGATCACCAGCACATCAGTTCCTAGCTTCAAGTCCCTCCGGGAATTGCTGCCCTTAATCTCCGGTTATAGAGGCATAACAACAACAACCACAACAACAACGACAACTTCTATTTAAGAAGAACGCAAATGCCTTCCTTTGCACCTTTCGGCACGTATGATTCTGTTATGTTCTCGTTCTAATGCTGGCTTCCCCCCCACCCCAAAAAAAGCTGAAAAGCCCCCAATGTTCCCCTTTCATCTTCCGAGCGTGGGGGTCAGTCTTGCCAGAGATGTTGACTGCACATTTTTCCATCTTGCTTTTCCAAAGGGCACCTTGGTCTCTGGTTTAGCCCCGCTAACCATCAAAGGATTGGAACCCTGACTCTCTTAATTGATGACTTATTAATGCCGGTGCTCCAAAAAAAAGCAGGCTCAAAGGAACTTTAAAAAAAAAAAAAAGAATTGTGCAGGTTTTCTATTAGCTATTTATCTCTGGTTGAGAATGTTCTCGTGTTCTTGAAGTGGTTTCTGGTTCCGGGATTATGGCATGGCTTTTGGCCGGGAGCGGCAAAGGAAACAAATGTCATTTATTTCATATTCACCTTGATAATCTGCCAAATCAATCAGATTATTGGTAGTTTATAAGAATTTTTAAAAAACCATTTTTCCCTGTTGTACAGGTCCTCCTCCTCCTCCTTCCTCTTCCTCTTCTTCCTCTTCTTCCAATACAATAGCAGAGTTGGAAGGGACCTTGTAGGTCTCCTAGTCCAACCTCCTGCGTGGGCAGGAACCTTATACCATTTCAGACAAATGGCTGTCTAACATCTTTTTAAAGACTTCCAGGGTTGGGGCATTCACAACTTCTGGAGGCAAGCTGTTCCAGAGGTTAATTGTTCTAACTGTCAGGAAATTTCTCCTTAGTTCTAAGTTGCTTCTCTCCTTGATTAGTTTCCACCCATTGCTTCTTGTTCTGTCCTCAGGTGCCCTGGAGAATAGTTTGACTCCCTCTTCTTTGTGGCACCCTCTGAGATATCGGAACACTGCTATCATGTCTCTCCTGGTCCTTCTCTTCATCAAACTAGACATACCCAGCTCCTGCAACCGTTCTTCATATGTTTTAGTCTCCAGTCCCTAATCATCTTGGTTGCTCTTCTCTGCACTCTTTCCAGAGTCTCCACGTCTTTTCTACATCGTGGCGACCAAAACTGTATGCAGTATTCCAAGTGTGGCCTTACCAAGGCATTATACAGTGGCATTAACACTTCACGTGATCTAGATTCTATCCCTCTGTTTATGCAGCCTAGAACTGTGTTGGCTTTTTTGGCAGCTGCTGCACACTGCTGGCTCATATTTAAATGGTTGTCCACTAGGATTCCAAGATCCTTCCCCATCCCCTTCTTCTTTTTCTTCCTCCTCCCCTCCCCCTCCTCCTCCTCCTCCTCCTCCTCCTCTTCTTTCTTTAAAAATCTTTAGAACAGAATAGAACAGAACAGAACAGAACAGAAAATACAATAGAAGAGAAGAGAAATGAAGAGAAGAGAAGGGAAAAGGAGAGAAGGGAAGGGAGAAGAAGGGAAGAGAAAGGAGGCGAAGGGAAGGGGAGAGGAGAGGAGAAGGGAAGGGAGAGTGGAACCGAAGGGAAAAGATAAGAAGGCAGAAGGGAAGGGGTGAGGAAGGGTGGGGAGAAGAGAAGAGCATTCTTTATTGGCCAAGTGTGATTGGACATGCAAAGGATTTGTCTCCAGTGCATAAGCTCTCAATCAAAAAACACAGGTAGGTCATAGATCATAAATCCTAGTTACAATCATGAATCACAAGGTACAAACAAGGGATAAATCGTAAGATAACAATAGGAGAAGATAGTAGGAAAGATGAGAAAGGATGAGCTATCAGATGGGCTCTCAGATGAGCTATCAGATTCATTAATGATTTGGATGAGGAGATAAATGGGGAACTCATCAAATTTGCAGACGGCATCAAGCTGGCAGGAATAGCCAACACTCCAGAAGATAGGCTTAAGATACAGAAGGATCTTGACAGACTTGAACATTGGGCACTATCTAACAAAATGAAATTCAATTGTGAAAAAAGTAAGGTTCTACATTTAGGCAAGAAAAACAAAATGCACAAGTACAGTATAGGTGGTACCTTGCTCAATAGTAGCAACTGTGAGAGGGATCTAGGAATCTTAGTGGACAACCATTTAAATATGAGCCAGCAGTGTGCAGCAGCAGCCAAAAAAGCCAACACAGTTCTAGGCTGCATAAACAGAGGGAGAGAATCTAGATCACGTGAAGTGTTAATGCCACTGTATAGTGCCTTGGTAAGGCCACACTTGGAATACTGCATACAGTTTTGGTCGCCACGATGTAGAAAAGACGTGGAGACTCTGGAAAAAGTGCAGAGAAGAGCAACCAAGATGATTAGGGAACTGGAGACTAAAACATATGAACAACGGTTGCAGGAGCTGGGTATGTCTAGTTTGATGAAGAGAAGTACCAGGGGAGACATGATAGCAGTGTTCCGATATCTCAGAGGGTGCCACAAAGAAGAGGGAGCCAAACTATTCTCCAAGGCACCTGAGGGCAGGACAAGAAGCAATGGGTGGAAACTAATCAAGGACAGAAGCAACTTAGAACTAAGGAGAAATTTCCTGACAGTCAGAACAATTAACCTCTGGAACAGCTTGCCTCCAGAAGTTGTGAATGCACCAACCCTGGAAGTCTTTAAGAAGATGTTAGATAGCCATTTGTCTGAAATGGTATAAGGTTCCTGCCCATGCAGGGGGTTGGACTAGAAGACCTACAAGGTCCCTTCCAACTCTGCTATTGTATTGTATTTTATGGGTCCTCCTCCTTCAGTTCTGATCTTCTTGGGGGGAGAAGCAAAACATTTTCAATCAAAAATAAAATAAAATAAAGTCCAGTTGCCTTTTGGGAAAAGCACGGTTGGGCCAACCACAACAACGATGACCGAGAATCTCCATAGAGTGGCCACCAGGGTTATAAGTGGGGGAGTAGCAGCCCCCTTTCCCAGTCAACTTATCCCCTTCTAAAAGTTTCAGATTCGTTTGGTATGACCCAGACCGACACAAACAAGCAGGATCTCCATGCTTGGCCAGCCGCTTCTGGATTTGGGGGCAAGCTATGTTTCATATGGCATGAGAAGAGAGCCTTTGTTGCTGCCGGAATACCTTCGTCTCCTTTCCACTTCGTGGATGTTTGTCTTCTCCTCCCGATTCGCAGTCGAATGGGCAACTGAAAAAATAAGCACATTGTTTGAATAGAATAGATTCCAAGAGAGTCAACAGGGATACAATGATGAATAAACATAGGAAGGGGTAGTGGTGGCACACAGGCAGCTCCACAGCTTGCTACACAAACAGCCGGGTGCATTTTCCAAGGTGTGCCTGCTTATTCTCTTGAGATCCCTTCCTCTCCAATCCCTCTGTTTTGTGGGAGAGGGATGGAGAAAGAACACGACGAAGAAACAGCTGAGGCACAGGAGAGATTGCCTACAAAAGTCTCTCTCTCTCTCACACACACACACACACCTTTTAGAGCAATATTGCTGTAAGGGAGGGGGAAACATCAGACACAGGGCATAGGGCAATGGGGATGACATCACTGAGCAACAGCCTCTGCTTTGCTGCTGGCTTCGGCTTCCATTGAAACGGGGAGGGAGGGGCTTTGGTAATTGGGAATGGGACTGTACGGTGCAGGAGGGAGATTTGGAGAAGGGAGTAAGTTCTCACCATCTACTTCGCATACCTCTGGCTGGAGCTGTGTGGTGGTCAAGGCCAACGGTCTTGCATGACATCTTGATGATGCTCCTGGAGATGCAACCCACATTACATCAAAGGGGATTGTGCATTAGACAATGGGGTGGGGGTTGTTGGGAGGGAGGGGGGCTGGACATATATTGATATGTATGATTTCGCGCGCTTGGGTCCCAGACCTCGCTTTACCTCGCTGCTATCTTTTCATAACCAGTAAAAGTACTCTTCATTCTTTCAAATGGAGTTGAGTGATTTCTTTCTTGGTTATCATTAGAGGCAGACCTGACATTAAGCAAGTATAGTATAGATCATATATTGGGACATTGGTCATAAAACATTTTCAGCATCCCCGTAACTTCGGCCACTGAATGAGACAAGCAGTAAGTGTGTAGGTGTCTTGCGAGCAGGAAAAAGAAACCCCTAAGTGATCTGATTTACCACCATCACAAGTTAGGACCACGATGGGTAGGCTTCACTACGGTCATAATTGAGGATTTCCTACATAATCAATGATTATTGAGTGCTGTATGTGAACCTTGTTGTAGTAACAACAACAACAACAACATTGCAATACTTGGTGATGCGCAAATTATAATAATAATCTTTATTGTCATTGTACTAAAATTACAATGAAATTGGTTATTGAATTTGAAGATAAGCAGCAAGAAAAAAAACCACAAAATACCGGGACTTGCAAATTGAAGTTGAGCAACTGTGGAAAAAGAAATCGTGTGTTCTCCCGATTGTAATTGGAGCCCTTGGAGCAATACCTAGGGGGCTGCCTCGCTATGTAGAAATTCTACATTTATTGGACTTGAACATTCTCACTCTATAAAAAAACACCCTACTTGGAACAGCTTCTATCCTCCGACGTTACCTTGACAGTTCCTAGGTCCTTGGTTAGGACTCGAGCTGTTGAGCTACCAACCAGCCCCAAAGGCTGTGAATCTCACCAAAGATTACATCATCATCATCATGTACATCATCATCATCACCAGTACTCTTAAACATCTTCATCAATGATTTGGATGAGTGGATAAATGGGGAACTCATCAAATTTGCAGACGACACCAAGCTGGCAGGAATAGCCAACACTCCAGAAGATAGGCTTAAGATACAGAAAGATCTTGACAAACTTGAACATTGGGCACTATCTAATAAAATGAAATTCAATTGTGAAAAAAGTAAGGTTCTACATTTAGGCAAGAAAAACAAAATGCACAGGTACAGTATAGGTGGTACCTTGCTCAATAGTAGCAACTGTGAGAGGGATCTTGGAATCCTAGTGGACAACCATTTAAATATGAGCCAGCAGTGTGCAGCAGCTGCCAAAAAAGCCAACACAGTTCTAGACTGCATAAACAGAGGGATAGAATCTAGATCACGTGAAGTGTTAATGCCACTGTATAGTGCCTTGGTAAGGCCACACTTGGAATACTGCATACAGTTTTGGTCGCCACGATGTAGAAAAGACGTGGAGACTCTGGAAAGAGTGCAGAGAAGAGCAACCAAGATGATTAGGGGACTGGAGACTAAAACATGAAGAACGGTTGCAGGAGCTGGGTATGTCTAGTTTGATGAAGAGAAGGACCAGGGGAGACATGATAGCAGTGTTCCGATATCTCAGAGGGTGCCACAAAGAAGAGGGAGTCAAACTATTCTCCAAGGCACCTGGGGGCAGGACAAGAAGCAATGGGTGGAAACTAATCAAGGAGAGAAGCAACTTAGAACTAAGGAGAAATTTCCTGACAGTTAGAACAATTAACCTCTGGAACAGCTTGCCTCCAGCAGTTGTGAATGCCCCAACCCTGGAAGTCTTTAAGAAGATGTTAGATAGCCATTTGTCTGAAATGGTATAAGGTTCCTGCCCACGCAGGGGGTTGGACTAGAAGACCTACAAGGTCCCTTCCAACTCTGCTATTGTATTGTATTGTATCATCATCTAGTAAGTGTATGTGCTGCCTGACTCCCAGAGATTCTGGGTGATTTAAAATTATTAAACTAGTGGAAACTAATCAAGGAGAGAAGCAACTTAGAACTGAGGAGAAATTTCCTGACAGTTAGAACAATGAGTCAGTGGAACAGAAGTTGCCTCCAGAAGTTGTGAATGCCCCCACACTGGAAGATTTTAAGAAGATGTTGGATAGCCATTTGTCTGAAACGGTGTAGGGTTTCCTGCCTAGGCAGGGGGTTGGACTGGAAGACCTCCAAGGTCCCTTCCAACTCTGCTATTTTATTATTGTATTATTAACATTTAAGAAGACACACAAACACACACACACACAAATACACACACAGCATAAGAGAAAAGCTATCAGAACACTTTCCTCTGCATCTTTCCTGAAGCTCTAGCCCATATCGTCCTATTAGAGTGATGTTTCAATCAACAGGGGAAAAAAGAAACGATGAATTCTGTTCCTCTTGCATGAAGCCAGCCTGCTAATTTTTGCTGAGGTCAGCATCCAAAACAACTTCTTGCCAAGCAGGAACTGATGGGTTTTGTTTTGTTTTTTTAAAAACAATTTCTAATTGAGTTATAGAGGAACATAAAATACAAAATGCAAAAGTAAATAGAAGGGCAGTGAGGGGGGAGGGGAAAGAAGAGAAGTGAGGAAAGACAGAGAGAGAGAAAAAGAAAAAGAAACAATGACTTCCGTCTCTAGTACAATGAAATAAGGCATTAATGTCAGAGGTGGGATTCAGCCGGTTCAGGTCAGTTTGCCCAATCTGGTAGCGGAAATCACAGATGGGCGCTCCACCCGCCCATAGATGGGCTCTATGCCGTCCTATTTAGGCACATTTTTGAGGCTGGGTGCATCTGCAGAATGCACCCGTGAGAGCAAAGCGCATACGCGGAAGGCTGGGCGCATGCACAGAAGTGGTGTGTGCACCCATGAAGCGGGCGTGCAAACAGGAGCAAACCAGTAGTAACAAAACGTAAAAACCCACCTCTGATTAACATCAAATCACAACTTGTTGCTTTTCGATAATAGCATGAACAAGCCAGTGGTGGGTTGCAGGCGGTACGCCCCGGTATAGGTGTACCAGTGCCTGCCGGGAGCACCGGGTACCGTTCCAGTATGGTGTTCCAGAGGGCCAGCCTGCCCACCCGCCATCCTTACCTGTATTTGAGCTCTTCGGTACTTCTGCGCATGGAGCGCACGGCGCCTGTGCAACGCTCCGCCAAGCAGCTGGAGCATCGCAGAGCGTCTCAGGAGGTAAGGACACATGCATGCACAGTGTGCATATGCGTGTGCACTGCGCATGTTCATATAGTGGATGCCAGGCCCCGTTCCACCATACCGGTTGCAACGGGATCCAGAACCCACCACTGGAACAAGCCATTTCTATAAAGGTCTATCAATCTAATCTCTAAAACCCAGTCAGAGTCTTTTCTACATCAGGCATGCAGTTCAGAAGCGGTTTCCAGAAGTGGAAACAAAAGTACTTATGTTCTTTTCTTTAACCAAAGTACTCAGTTTTGCCATTTCAGTCAACTCAATCAGTTTCTGCAACCGTTTGTCCATGGTAGGAATTGAAGTGTCCTTCCATTTTTTGTGCATACGATAGTCTTACTGCTTGCTGCCCACTGTTGGGGTTTTTTGTTTTATTTTATTTTTGCTACCACGTATATTTGGGGTATGTCTGATTTTTCTCTCCAATCTATTCTGCTCGGGCTTCATCGAGCATCAGGAGGGGGAGGAGGGAAATGAACGCATCTAAAAAGTAACCAAAAATGATATTTATAAAGTGCCCAGTGCAGAAAGCTCAGAAAGATCAAAAGACATCAAGACTAAGCGAGATTCGGGGTTTAATCTGGCCTGCAGAGGCTTAAGCAAAATAGCACTTAAGACTTATATACCGCTTCGCAGGGCTTTCCAGCCCTCTCTAAGCAGTTTACGGAGTACTCTTGCCCCCAACAATCTGAGTTCTCCTTTTCCCCACCTTGGAAGGATGGAAGGCTGAGTCAATCTTGAGCCTGGAGAGATTCAAACTCCTGAACTGCTGGCAGGCAGTGATCAGCAGAAGTAGCCTGTAGTACTGCATTCTAACCACTGTGCCACCGGGGCCTTGAGTTTGGCACCCCTGACCTATATGATTTAATTGGAATCAATTAAATTAAAATATTAAAGGACACATTCTTGCACAGCAACAGGCATCTCAATCACAAAGCCCAAACAAATGTATAAAAGCACACCTACTCTCCACCCCATTTTGTCAGCTACCCCAGAAATGTGATGCTGCCTCTGAACTTTCTGGCAAATGGAAACTTTCCTTTCCTGCAGCCTGCCTCCATTTTATTTCCAGTGTTTTTCTCCCAGCTTGGAACCGGACCTGATTTTTCTTCCAACCATGTCAACTCCCAGAATCCCCTGGTCAGTCTTAAAACTGCCAAGATGGAGAAACCGTGCCTTGTCTATACTATACTACACTTGTCTATACAATACTTAGAGACTATACCTAGTCTCAAGCCCACATATAATTACTAATACAATACAATAGCAGAGTTGGAAGGGACCTTGGAGGTCTTCTACTCCAACCCACTGCCTAGGCAGGAAACCCTATACCATTTCAGACAAATGGCTATCTAACATCATCTTAAAGACTTGCAGTGTTGGGGCATTCACAACTTCTGGAGGCAACTTCTGTTCCACTGATTAATTGTTCTAATTGTCAGGAAATTTCTCCTCAGTTCTAAGTTGCTTCTCTCCTTGATTAGTTTCCACCCATTGCTTCTTGTCCTGCCCCCAGGTGCCTTGGAGAATAGTTTGACTCCCTCTTCTTTGTGGCAGCCTCTGAGATATTGGAAGACTGCTATCATGTCTCCCCTTTTCATTACACTAGACATCCCCAATTCCTGTAACCATTCTTCATATGTTTTAGCCTCCAGTCCCCTCATCCTCTTTGTTGCTCTTCTCTGCACTCTTTCTAGAGTCTCCACATCTTTTCTACATTGTGGTGACTAAAATTGGATGCAGTATTATACTGCAATATCATAAATGATGGCTGAAAGAGACATTGTATTTGGTGATTTTAGGAAAAAAGAATGAGATACATTATCCCTTTTTCTGGAAATTAAAAAAGTTTTCTCTCCTCTCCTCCCCCAAAGGATGTTTTTCAACTTGATCAAGTTTACACTGAGTGAACTTCAATTCCCAGAATTCCCCAGCCAGCATCTTAAAGTTGTCAAGTTTGAAAAACACCGCATCACAACTTAATCTGGAAATGTATTATTTTTTTTTAGCCTTTTCTCCAGAAATTCTGTCACTGGGGCTGTTTGTAAATTATATCCCTTAGTTTTTTGTTTTTTTGTTTTCGTCCTTTAATAAAATTTAGCTGGCTCCACTGGATTTCATATTATAACCTGCAGGCAATAGTTGTGAAATAACACATCTTGTACATAGGCAGTTGTGACACAAAGTTAAGGTTACGGCCTTTCTTTTTATGCTAGGCAATATATTTTTTTTCCTGTTGGAGCTGTTGATTCCGAAAACATGTTCAGGTTCGTCTCTCTTAACTTCTAGAGTTTCATTTCCTCAATAGGGGAAAAAAAAAAAGGTGCACCATTTTTGGGCCATTGGTTGCATCATAAATTATTCTTGCTATTCAGAATCTTTTAATTTTATGCAAATTAAAAATAAAGAGAAGCGCACAAATACATCCCCTGTTCGTTATATTGTAATACTGAGTGTTCCTTGGACCAAATTCTGGGATTTTTATGAGAGTAAAATGGATCTCTGCGTGCCACTTTAAATCTATCTGGAGGAACAGAAGAAGAAGAAAAAAGGAAGATAAATCTACATACTGTGCCAGGGAAAAGGAAGTATCTTAACCACATATATACAAAAACAGGCAAGTGGTAACATGTTTTGTTCCCATGTGCCAAATATGACAACAGCAACATTATGGAGGTGTTTAAAAAGAGAGTCAGTTTGGTGCAGTGATTAAGAAGCTGGCGTAAAAATTGAGGGAGGAGAGTTGCAAAATTATTTTGGGCCTGTCAGCCTAGCCTACCTCACAGGGTCGTTGTGGCAGGGAAAACAGGAAGCAGGGGAAGCTCAAAGCACTACTTTGAGTGCACGAACAAGTAAAGGCAAGATATCATTCTAAAAATAATATGCAATCGAAATGACTTAATGGAAGGGAGTAATTTAATCGGGCCGTTTTAAGTGGCATTCCCTGGAAGTTAGCATCATCCCCCAAGGGGAAAAGATAAGTACAAGCAGTCCTCAACTTAGGACCATTTGTTTCAGGGGTGGGTTGCTGCCGGTTTGCTTTGCGCATGCTTTGCGCATGCTTTGCGCAGTTGATTATAAATTGTTCTGCGCATGTGCAGAACATGAAATAATTACTAAAAGACACCGGGGAACCGGTTCAGGGGCATGGCCAGCGTGGGTCGCTGTCGGTTCTGCGACCCAGGCCAAAATACCACTACAGGTTCGCCCTAATTGGTGCGAACTGGTAGCAACCCACCTCTGATTTGTTTAGTGACTTGCATCGTTTTCCACTATGTCAACCGTCGTCACGTAATCAAAATAGATGGACAACTGGCATGTATTTATGGGGGTTGCCCTGCCCTGGGGTCATGCAATCCCTACTTGTGACCTTGCCAGCGGCTTCCAACAAGCCAAGTTAATGAGGAGGGAGCCAGATTCACTTAACGACTGCATGATTTTCCGGTGATTCACTTAACAACTGTGGCAAAAAAGAGTCATAAAATGTATTTTTTCTCTATTCTATTCTATTCTATTCTTTATTCTATTCTATTCTTTATTATCTATTTTATTCTTTATTCTATTCTATTCATTATTCTATTTTATTCTTTATTCTATTCTATTCTTTATTCTACTCTATTCCTTATTATCTATTTTATTCTTTATTCTATTCTATTCATTATTCTATTTTATTCTTTATTCTATTCTATTCTTTATTCTACTCTATTCTTTATTATCTATTTTATTCTTTATTCTATTCTATTCTTTATTTTTCTATTTTATTCTCTATTCTCTATTCTATTTTATTCTTTATTCTACTCTCTTCATTATTCTTTTTTATTCTCTATTCTATATTATTCTATTTTATTCTTTATTCTACTCTATTCTTTATTCTATTTTATTCTTTATTCCAATATTCTATTCTATTCTTTATTATTCTATTTTATTCTTTATTCCAATATTCTATTCTATTCTTTATTATTTTATTTTATTCTTTATTCTACTCTATTCTTTATTATTCTATTTTATTCTTTATTCCAATATTCTATTCTATTCTTTATTATTCTATTTTATTCTTTATTCTATTCCACACTATTCAAACCACAGTTAACAACTGTCTTGCTTAGCGACACAAATTCTGGGCTCCATGACAGGTCATAGGTGGAGGACTAACTAAATTTTTTTAATTTATTTATTTTTATTTATTGGATTTCTATCCCGCCCTATCTCCCCAAAATGGGACTCAGGGCGGCACACAGGAATTAAAAATCTAAAAATACAACAATACAAAAATTCTACAAAAGTTAACACTAAAATTAAATAATTTAGCCCGTGCTAAAAGAACAATTAAATTTAAAACCCAACTCTAAAAATAGCATAGCTATAGCAGCTATGCCAATAACTGTCCGCCCAGATTTAAAGCCTTGGATGGGGAGACCCTCAGATCCCCTCCTCCACCGCCCTGATCTCCCAACGGCCTCGCAAGGATCCCCCTGCCCCAAATCTCCCCCCCCCCGAGCGCAGAGCCGCCTCCCCTTCTCCTCCGCCCTCCTCACAACGACCCCGCGAGGTCGGCCGGCGGGACGGAGGGAGGGAGGCAGGGACGTTGGCGGCGCGCGCACCTCCTCCCCCCTCCCCCCTCCCCGCGCGTGACGTCATCGCCTCCGCAGGTTCGCCCACCTTCGCCAATCAGGAGGAGGAGGAGGGGGGAGAAAAAGGAGGGGGGGGGAGAAAGGTTTTGTGGGGTCCGCCCCTCCATTGGCCGCGCGTCCGCCCCGCCCCCTTTCCTCTGCATATTCATGAGCTGGGCGGGCGCGAGGGGCGGGGCGGAAGCGGAAGCGTTGCGCGGAGACGGTTTCCGAGGAGTCGAGGGTATAAAGCGCCCGCCGCCGCCGCTGGCCCGCCGCCTCTCCTGCCGCCTCCCCCCCTTCACCCGTCGCCAGCCGTGGCCGCCCCGCACGGACCCGCCAGCGCCCCCGGAGCAGCCCCGTCCTCAGCGCCCTCCACGCAGCCGGCCCCTGCCCAGCGGGGGGAGCAGCCGGGCCCCGGCGGAGCAGCGCGGTCCGCGAAGAGCAGGTACCGGCCGAGGCTCGGGTTCCCGTCTCCTCCCTCCGCTCCCTACGCGCGCGGGCGCCGTTGGACGCGCGGGCATCGGCCGGGAGCCGTCCTGACGACCGCTTGGCCCCGCGACACGCATCCGCACGTCGGAACGCGCCCCCCCCCATTGGCTTCCTCCCCCCGCTTGCTCTCCGCTGTGGCGTCGTCAAGTAGAAAAAAACATCGCGGGGAGGGGAGGATACCTCCGATTCCCCGTCTCCCCCTCCTCCTCCCCCGCAAAAAGAGGGGCGGGATGGGATGGAGATGCTGGGGATGATGGGTGTTAGGATCCCCTTGGCGCAACTGGAGGGCACCAGGTTGGGGAGGAACGGGGCTGCGGTGGGAGGGTGAGATGATGGAGAGGGTGGGGACGATGGTGGAGGAGACGATGGGGCGCATGATGGGGAGGGTGGATGGGATGATGGGGGATTGGAGGGCTTGCGTGATCCTTGCTCCTCCTTTGCCAGGTTTCTTCCTCCTCCTCCTCCTCCTCCTCCATCAAATGCCTCTGTCACCGCCTTCCAGACGGGCTGGTTGGGGATGATGGGGGTGAGGATCCCTTTGGCGCACCTGGAGGGCACCCAGGTTTGAGGGGGGAGGCAATGTGGCTGCCCTAATGGTGGGACTTGCTTGATCCTTTCCTGCTCTGGATTTGCCAGATCTCCTCCTCCACCAAAAGGCTTCTCTCCCCCCCTCCTTCCAGATGGGGATGGTGGGGGACCCCTTGGCACACCTGTTGGGGGCACCAGGTTCAGGAGGACCGTGGCTGTGGGAGATGGGCAGCAATGCTGGGGGGTGGGATCATGCTGGAGGCTTGCTTGATCCTTCTGGATTTGCCAGATCTCCTTTCCATCCATCTCCTTTCCTGCTGCCCTCCTTCCAGGTGACCCCCCTAAAAATGAGGGGCTGCCCCTGGCTGGGTGGGAACAGATAGATGGCCCTTGGGCACCCCCTCCCCCTTGCATGGTGTGTGTAAGGATGCAGCAGGCTGTCTCCTGCTTGAGGCTGGCTCTCCATCCTGCCATTCCGAGCAACTGTTACATAATCCTGGAATTGGGAGAAGCACATCCTTGCTGGATTCCCAAACTCCTTGTCTCCCAGGTGCGCCTCCCTGGCTGCAAAATCCCCCACTTTTGCACCCTTGAGATGCTCATCATCATCATCGGATCCGTCCCTGTGTTTGTCCCAACGACCGACATTGGGGGTCAGTTTGCTGGGAGGTGGGTGAGAAATCCCGGCCTTTTTTCTCTGCATGATCCCCTCCGGATAGATCTTGCCCCTCCTCTTTTTGCAAGAGGAGGATCCTGGGTGATCTCATTCTTTCTTGGACCAAACGGTCCTAACAGGTTAAAAAAAGAGAGAGAGAGAGATCTCCCGGGAGAGAAGGGATGGATTTACAGCAGGAACGTTCGCTTAGATGGAAACGAAGAGGTGTGCGGGGTTTTTTAAAAAAATTTGTGGAGAAGGTGGCGCTAAGGGAGATCTTCTGATGTGTACCGATGTGCTTGATTACGCAACTTAAGGATTAGGACATATCCCGAGTGAAAATTTGGGAACGGGAAGACGGGGGAAATGTGGGGTTTTTTTTGTCAGGAGAGGCAGGATGGACGAATGGATTCCCGGTCAAAGGGATGGGCACAGAAGAGAACGTTTGTTTTTTCGGGGCGTAGTGATTGTGGAGAGAAGTTGGAGGTCAAACAGCGTGGGCCTCTTGGGAGGCACGCAGAGGTTGTGGTGAAAGGGGGCTTTTCGTACAAAGACAACCCCCCCCTTGTGTGAAACGATGCCTTCGTGGGACACAGGACAGGTCTTGGATGCCCGGAGCATCTTCAGGAGCGTGCCAAGCGGGAATGTGGAATGAGACTTTTCTGGCACAGAAGGAGAGGAAGGTCACTGAATTGGGGTGGGGATTTGGAGAAGACCCAGAAGAGAAGGGTGGGAAGCATTTTGTACCTGCTTGGTTGGGGGGGGGAACGAGCCTCAGAGAGGAGTAACTGCTGGTTAATTGCACCAGGAGGAGGAAGAGGAGGATCAGGGCAGGTGCTGCGAAGGTGCAAAGAGGAAGAGATGCCAGGGCTTATGCAACAAAAGCAAGATTTCATTTTTTATTTTATTTCATTTTATTAAATTTATATACCGCGCCACTCTCCCCGAAGGGACTCGGGGGAATGCACAGGAGATTAAAATGGGGAAAAATATAAAACATGGCAAACAATAAATATTAAAAAACAATTAAATACCAATAACCCTGTGCTAAAAATCCTAAAAACTCTACCCCTTAAAATCCAAATTAAAACAATTTAGCATAAAACAAGAGAAGCAAAAGGGTTGTCCGAATGCTTTTGCAAGATGCCAGGGAGAGGAGAGGAGGGGCGGCCTTTGGAAGAGATTTCACACTGGTGGTGCTTTGAATTAGTCGCAGCAGCCTCGGCGTGGGAGGTTCCTGCTAGGAGAGAAATGAACCTCAGGATCTCTCTGTGTGGATTTATATGGTCTAACTCAGTGTTTCTCAACCTTGGCGACTCTAAGTCCCATGGACATCAACTCCCAGAATCTGAGTCTGAGAATTGACATCCACGGGACTTAAAAGTCGCCAAGGTTGAGAAACACTGGTCTAACTGGTTTCCAGAGAGGACAAGAGATTTAAGACTCCAAAGAAAGAGGGAAGCGCATCCAGGCAAGATGAATGAAGAGGCAGCTGTACCTTTGGAAAGCAAAGGCCCGTTTAAAGCACGCTCTAGGTTAGCCTAGAGACAAGGTGGAAGGAGTGAGAAAGAAAGAGAGAGAGACAGAAAGAGAGAAAAAGAGAAAAAAGAAAGAGAGGGAAAGAAAGAAAGGAAAAGAAAGAAGAAAGGGAAGGAAGGAAAAAGAAAGAAGGAAGGAATGGAAGAAAAAGAAGCAAGGAAGGAAAGGGGAGAGGAGAGAGGAGAGAGAGGAGAAGAGGAGAGAAAAAGAAACTGATCCTAGAAACAGAAATTGAAATCAGGGTTGTTGGTTGTTGTTTTTTTGGTTGTTTTATTTTGCTCCTTCGCTTGCTTGCTTGCATAGGCAATTCTTCAGAATGTGGTTTTGGGGTTGGAGAGAGAGAGAGAAAGTGAAAATATAATTCTTTATTAGCCAGTGTGATTGGACATACAAATCTCTCTCTTTTCTGCGGTGCAGAGAGCAAGAATCTTTGCCCAACGAAAGTATTGGGGATTAGGAAGAACAGAGAGAAGGAAAGGACCGAAACCAAAAGCTGAACAAAGTCAGAGGTAAATCAGGAACTCTGGATGACTTGCAATTTAGCAAGAAAATACTGGGCTTTTTTTCCCCATCTGGCCCAGTAGCTGAAAAGCAAAATCTGGGCCGTGCGTAAACCTGAACGAGACTCTCCTAGGAAAAGAAATTCTGGAGTTCAGACCCACCAGAGAAGTCACTCCGTTTATTAGGTCCGAACAGATAAATTCACTGCAGCGTGTGGTTCAAATTGCTCTCTTTAATCTGAAATTAAGGCTTCCAGATGGATAATCCTATAGCATAGGGATCCCCAACCTTTTGGACCCCAGGGACCACTAAATTCATCATTGTAAATCCCGCGGACCACTAATCCGATCTGCCTAACGACCGGCTGGGTGGGCGTGGCTAGGTGGTCATGTGACTGGGTGGGCGTGGCCAACTTGATTGAGGGGTGCCTTGCCAGCCTCTACTTGCCCCTCCCTTCCCAGCCACTCCTCGCCTGCCCACGCGGGCTCCTTAGGGCCCCAACAGGAAGCCGTTGCTGGAGCTAAGCAGCCTCCAGGAGAAAGAGTTGGGAAAACAGCTCAGTTCCTATTGGATCTGACTGAGGAGGCTCAGCAGAAGCTCCTCACTGAGGACTAGGAGGAGAGGCTTTCCAAGCAAGAGGGAAGACCTGCGGGAGTGCAAGGCCAGGTGCCGGCGCCTAGAGGCTCAGTGGGCTGAGATGGTCAGCCAGTTCCAGGCCATGATACAATCCCTCTGGAACGAGGCCCTCTGGCTCTTCGCCACCAGCGGCTCTTCCCTCCAGCCTTTGCCCAAAGGCCCCCACCAGGAGGCTGAAGCAGACCCCACATTGGAATTTCTGTCCCCCTATAACCCACACAAAAAGACCCCAAAGGGGGAGACTGTTAGGATAATTATCCTGATGTTGGGTTGACAATATATATAAGCCAGGATTCTTAAATGGTCTGTGTAACTTTAAAGACTATGTGGAATTTGATTGGCTGTGCTTCCCAGCTCAATCATAAAAGGCAGCTGGAAACACAGTTCATTCCCTTTTTGCTTTCCTTTGCTTCCTGATTGCCACTGAGGAAGAAGCTGAACACGAAGACGGAAGAGAATCATTGTTTTGACTGACTGTAAGAAAACTGTGGTTTTGGCGAAGGACTGTTTATTGTTAGAGGAGTTAGTATCACTGTTTGGAAGAAGCATTTTTAGTTACATCAAGAGTGAAATCAATTAAAAAATTACAATCGATTAAAAGAAAACTACACCAGGCCGGCCGCACAAAATAGGTGCGTTTTCAGGGCCCGACGGAAGAGGCGCAGGTCGGTGATCGTACGAAGGTCTGGGGCAGATCGTTCCAGAGGGCAGGGGTTGCCACAGAGGAGGCTGTCCCCCTGGGGGTCACCAGCCAATATTGTTTGGCCGATGGTATCCTGAGGAGGCCCACTCTGTGGGAGCGAACTGGTCGGTGGGAGGTATTTGGTAGCAGGATGCGGTCCTGCAAGTAACCAGGCCCCATGCCATGGAGCGCTTTAAAGGTGGTTACCAACACCTTGAAGCGCACCCGGAAAGCCACAGGCAGTGATTTTACAGCCTTCTCTAAGCTGTTTACAGAGTCAGCCTATTTGCCCCCAACATTCTGGGTCCTCATTTTACCCACCTCGGAAGGATGGAAGCCTGAGCCAACAGGAAGGAAGGAAGGAAGGAAGGAAGGAAGGAAGGAAGGAAGGAAGGAAGGAAGGAAGGAAGGAAGGAAGGAAGGAAGGAAGGAAGGAAGATAGCAATAGCACTTAAGACTTATATACCGCTTCATAGTGCTCTACATCCCTCTCTAAGCAGTTTACAGAATCAGCTTCTTGCCCCAAACAATCTGGGTCCTCGTTTTACTGACCACGGAACAATGGAAGGCTGAGTCAACCTTGATCCTGGTGAGATTCCAACTGCCAAATTGCAGGCAGCCCATTCATCCTACAATGTGGGGGTGTCTCTGCAGTGAAGGTCAGAAGGGATCTTTCTTGAAACCGGCTGGTGGGGGAGACAGGTGATTTTGGGGGGAACGATTTCAATGCTTCTGGACCGCGTTGAGTTTCTGAGTTTCACAGGGCCGAGAAGTCGGGGCTATTCTTCCCCTTTCCAACCGAAGTGGCCCACTTAACCAATATATACTATTTCAAAGTTTTGTGTCGAGCCCTCCTGGTGGAAGAAGACAGCGTATTATTCGCGGTCGCAGGTCCTCGACACGGGCTGTGGCGCCCCACCAAGTTGGTTCGGAAGACGCCAGGGGTGGAATTTCTTTTATGGCTCAGGAATAATTACATATCGGTGATAAAACCCCGGCAATCAATCCACTTAGGTTATGCTGACCGTAATGTAAACAGTCACTGGCGGTGATTAAGGGGAAAAATGCTTGGCTTTGCATGTCTGTGGTCGGCCTCCGAGCGGGGTGAAATCTTGTGCCCTCTTGCCTCGGAGTAAGGAAGTCGGCGCACTCTCTCGTCTTTTGAGATGGCAGGCGAGTGTGCGAACTGCTGACCTGCAAGTTTGGAGAGCACAACCGTGTGACGTTTGGGTGGTTCTTAGCTATGTTTTGGAGACGGTCAAAAAAATTCGGTTGTTCGCAAACAGGGCAGGGCCTGCATTAAAAAGGAACTGGGATTTTTGAAATCTGCCTTTCGTTTCCCCGTGGATATTCATTGTTTGGTTCCTTACGATAAAGGCAGAGGGCCTATTTGTTTTAATTTTTTTTGGGTTTATAATCCCACCGTTACTGTTTCTACGAGTAACTCAAGGCACTGAACATATCCGACACACCATCCTCCTGTTTTTCTTCACAACAACCCTCTGAGATGGGCTGGGGAGAGGGAGGGAGAGAAGGTGGGGTGAGATAAGAGATGAGACAGAGACAGACAAACAGAGAGATGAGAAGAAGAGATGAGAGAGAGGCAAAGGGACAAAGAGAGGAGGAGAGAGAGAGAAATAGATGCGGAGAGAAAGAGACAGAAGGAGAGAGAGACAGATACAGAGAGAGATGAGAGTGAGAAAGAAAAGCAGAGAGAGAGATGAAAGAAAGAGATGAGAGGCAGAGAGGCAGAGAGAGGGAGAAAGATACAGAGATGAGAGTAGAAAGAAAGAGAGAGAAGGGGGGAAAGAGATGAGAGAGAGAGGCAGAGATGAGAGGGGGGAGAGAAAGAGATACAGAGAAGGAGAGAGAGACAGATACAGAGAGAGTGAGAAAGAAAGAGAGAAGGGGGAGAGAGAGAGATGAGAGAGATACAGAGAGATGAGAGATGAGAAAGACAGAAGGAAAGAGACAGATACAGGGAGATGAGAAAGAGCGAGAGAGAGGGGAGAGAGATAAGAGACGAGAGAGAGATATACAGAGAGAGACAGACAGATGGACAGAGATGAGAGAGAGAGATGAGAGGCAGAGAGACAGAGGGGGAGAGCGAAATAGAGAGAAAGACAGAAGGAGAGAGAGACAGACAGAGAGAGATACCGAGAGAGAGATGAGTGAGAAAGAGAGAGAGAGATTGGCTTAAAGTCACCCAGCTGGGTTTCAGGGCTAAGGCGCGACTAGAAGTCATAATCCTTCTGGCCATGGGCTCAAAATCACCTAGGCAGGTTTCATGCTTAGGGCAAGACTAGAACTCACCTTCTCCTAGTCATTGGCCCAGAGTCACCCAGCTGGCTTTCATGCCAAAGGTGGGACTAGAACTCACCGTCTCCTCGAGATTGGCCCAAAGTCACTCAGTCGGTTTTCATACCCAAAGGACTAGAATTTGCTGTCTCCTGGTGATTGGACCTAAAGTCATCCAGCTGGTTTTCGTGCCTAAGGCAGGACTAGAACTCACAGGCCTCCTGGTGGATGGGACTCGAGTCACCTAGCTAGTTTTCATGCCTAAGGCGGAAACTAGAACTCACCGTCTCCTGGCGATACACCCAAAGTCATCCAGCTGGCGTTCATGATTAAGGCAGGACTAGAACTCACCGTCTCCTGCTGATTGGCCCCAAATCACTATTCAGGCTTTTATGGCTAAGGCGGGACTAGAACTCACCGCCTCCCACTTTCTAGCCTGGTGCCTTAACCACGAGACCAAACTGGCTATTTTTTTTCTTTTTTCATCATTCCAAACCTTTTGCAGAGTTTGGGAGTGGGGGCAAATCGAAATCTATCATGACTCCGATGACCTTGAACCTGCCCTTTGAAAAAAAACACGACATACCTCTCCCCACAATTCTGTCCCCTGCTTGTTAGCATCCCCAACCGTTTCTTGCTCGTTCTTTGGGTCGCTAGATGGACAAGGAGTCCAGCACCAGAACAAGAAAGAGCCCAAGGATGCTCAGAATAACAAGAGTTGGAAGGGACCTCAATAGTAGCAACTGTGAAAGGGACCTTGGAGTCCTAGTGGACAACCATTGAAATAGGAGCCAGCCGTGGGCAGCAGCTGCCAAAAAAGCCAACACAGTTCTAGGCTGCATCAACAGAGGGAGAGAATCAAGATCACGTGAAGGGTTAATACCACTTTATAAGGCCTTGGTAAGGCCACACTTGGAATACTGCATTCAGTTTTGGTCGTCACGATGTAGAAAAGATGTGGAGACTCTAGAAAGAGTGCAGAGAAGAGCAACCAAGAGGATTAGGAGACTGGAGACTAAAACATATGAGGAACGGTTGCAGGAACTGGGTATATCTAGTTTAATGAAAAGGACCACAGGAGACATGATAGCAGTCTTCCAATATCTCAGGGGTTGCCCCAAAGAAGAGGGAGTCAAGTTATTATCCAAGGCACCTGAGGGCAGAACAAGAAGCAATGGGTGGAAATTAATCAAGGAGAGAAGCACCTTAGACCTGAGGAGAAATTCCCCGACAGAACAATTAATCAATGGAACAGCTTGCCTCCAGAAGTTGTGAATGCCCCAACACTTTAAAAAAAATGTTGGATAGCCATTTGTCTGAAGTGGTGTAGGGTTTCCTGCCTAGGCAGAGGGTTGGACTGCCACAAAGAAGAGGGAGTCAGACTATTCTCCAAGGCACCTGAGGGCAGGACAAGAAGCAATGGGTGGAAACTAATCAAGGAGAGAAGCAACTTAGAAGTGAGGAGAAATTTCCTGACATTTAGGACAATTAGTCAGTGGAACAGTTTGCCTCCAGAAGTTGTGAATGCCCCAACCCTGGAAGTCTTTAAGAAGATGTTGATAGCCATCTGCCTGAAGTGGTGCAGGGTTTCCTGCAGGGGGTAGGACTAGAAGACCTCCAAGGTCCCTTCCAACTCTGCTATTGTATTGTATTGTATTATCTTTTAGTCTGGTGCTGCCCCCCCCACCCAAAAAAACCACCCTTTTGTGTACCAGGGATCCGGTTCCACAGAGAAAGGTTTTCGCAGACCAGAGGCGGCGTGGCTTCGCAGGTTGTATGCATCCCGCAGATGGGGAAATAGAAACTTTAATAGCTTTTTAATATGGGTATTTATATGTATGTTTTGTTTTAAATTGCCTGTGCACCGCCCTGGGTCCTTTTTTAGGAGAAGGGCAGGGTATAAATTGGATAGGTAGGTAGGTAGGTAGGTAGGTAGGTAGGTAGGTAGGTAGGTAGGTAGATAGATAGATAGATAGATAGATAGATAGATAGATAGATAGATAGATAGATAGATAGATAGATAGATAGATAGATAGATAGATAGATAGATAGATAGATAGATAGATAGATAGATAAAAACAAAGATTTGGAAATGAAGACATGTCTGGCAGCTACATTGGCTTCTGCCACGCCACAGACAGGCCCTCTGGGGACCCCAATTCTAGTCCCAACCCCCCTGCACGGACAAGGCATCAGACTTGAGGGAGAGCCTCTGCAAAAGGCCTCTGCTCCTCCTTACCATCCCCTTCATGGGCAATACCGAAATTGGGATTTAAAAAAAATAAAGATTCCACGCAATGTGAGGGTGCCCACCTTGGCACCGTCTGCAACAGGAGAATCGTAAACAACCCAGACCTTATGCAAGCACCCGCTGCTTAAAATGGCTTGCCGGAACAGGCCGTCGGTGACGGCTGGCATGTGTCACATTCCATCGCCTGGTTGAGGCACCCCTGCTAAAGTTTACTGGGATTTCTGGCCAGTGCAAGGTGAGCGGACGGCCGTTGGCTCAGCTTCGAGGCTGAAGAGCGAACACCAAGTTCCCAAACCACGCAGAGGTCAAAACTGTCCTCTTAGCTCTTGGGTGTGTGTGTGTGTGTGTGTGTGTGGGTGTGCATGTGCTGCTCCAGGACGTAACCTTCTCTTTTTAATTGCCGTGGCAGAGCGAGGCGGGGTTTTATTGGCTGCAATTAGGAAGGTGAGATTTGAAGAGTGGTAATTGTTTGGTGCTTTGTTTGTTTTTTAAAATGGAGTTGTCTTTCCAGTAAGCTGGGATATGGATCGACCCAGGACGGCTCTGCCTTTAAAACGAATGTAAAGGCTTTTATTTTTATTTATTTGTATTTTGCAAAGGTCACTTCAGAATGAATTTTCCTTTAAGGACGGGATTTGGGGGGGCCCGTTGGGTGCTTTGCAACAAAGATGAAAGCCTCTTCCCCACTGTGGTTTGCGTTGACGGTCTACGAAATCATCCCCGCTTTCCTGCGCTGGGGAGGCTGCCAAAACGTTGACAATTGCTGAGATGGAAATAAAAAGCACTTATCAAGGTAACATTAGCCCTGCTCTTGTCTTGAAAATCAACGGGAGGGGGGGAGCTATCCCAAAGTGCATGTTTAATCCAGGCGGGCCCTCGTCTTTTTGTTCGGATTGTTGGTTTTGTATTTGTTTGCTTGTGGGCGAAGGCTCCACAGGTGAGCTCTTTGCACATGCAGCCAAACCCTGAGAAAAAGGACTTTATTAGACCACCTAGTTACATGCGAGACCGTCTCCTGCCCCATACATCCCTTAGACCAGGGGTCTGCAAAGTCGGCTCTTTTAAGACTGGTGGACTTCAACTCCCAGAATTCCCCAGCCAGCTATGCTGGCTGGGGAACTCTGGGAGTTGAAGTCCACCAGTCTTAAAAGAGCCGACTTTGCAGACCCCTGCCTTAGACCGATCCGCTCCCACAGAGAGGGCCTTCTCAGGGTGCCGTCGGCCGGACAATGCCGACTGGCGACACCCAGGGGAAGGGCCTTCTCTGTGGCGGGCCCTGCCCTGTGGAACGACCTACCACCTGAACTCCGCACCATCACCGACCTCCGCCTCTTCCGCCAGTGTTTAAAAACACACCTGTTTCATCAAGCCGGCCTAACATAACCTCCGCTGTGACTAGTATTAGATAGTTTTACATTGGGGATTTTAATCGGTTTTAGCGCAGGTCTAAATATTTAATAGCTTTTTAAATTTTGTATTTTGTATGTTTATATGTTATTTTAAATTCCTGTGCGCCACCCTGGGTCCTTTTGGAGAAGGGCGGGATATAAATCAAATAAAACTCAAAACTAAAACTCAAAACACCGTTATTTCCATGCGTGTGGGTAGGGCCGAGTGTTTGGGGGAGTTGTCCATATGGAGAGTGGCTCATTGGCCAAGATGCTGAGCCTGTCGATCAGAAAGGTCAGCAGTTTGGCGGTTCGAATCCCTAGCGCCGCGTAACGGAGGGAGCTCCAGTGACTTGTCCCAGCTTCGGCCAACCTAGCAGGTAAAAAATGCAAGTAGAAAAATAGGAACCACCTTTGGTGGGAAGGGAACAGCGTTCTGTGCGCCTTCAGCATTGAGTCAGGCCGGCCACATGACCACAGAGACATCTTCAGACAGCGCTGGCTCTTCGGCTTTGAAACGGAGATGAGCACCGCCCCCTAGAGTCGGGAATGACTAGCACCTATGTGCGAAGGGAACTTTTACCTTATGTACAGGTAATCTTTGCTTAATGAGTATGGGTCATTTTCTGACAAGCCAAGTCAGTGGGAAAGCCAGGTTCACGGAAACCCGTGTTGCTCACTTTAACAACCGCAGTGATTCGCTTAACGACTGTGACCAGAAAGGGTCGTAAAATGGGGCAAAGCTTACTTCAACTGTCTTCCTTGGCAGTGGAAGTGTTGCCCTCGACTGTGGTCGTAAGTCAAGGGCTACCTGTAGTTTAGCGAGCATTTAAAGTTACGTTAGACCGCCCCCCCCCCCCCCCCCCCCAAAAGGACTGATGACCTAGATTTGACGTTCTGACTTCTGCTCTCCCTGACTTCTGCTCTCCCGGTTCACATAATAGCATCTTATGCACTCAAGCCCACAATGATAACAATTTGTAACTTCCTGTGATCATGTGACCACAATTTAAGAGACAGACAGGCAGACATGGATGGATGGATGGAGACAGACAGACATGGCTGGATGGATGGATGGATGGATGGATGGATGGATGGATGGATGGATGGAGACAGACATGGATGGATGGATGGATGGATGGATGGATGGATGGATGGATGGATGGATGGATGGATGGATGGATGGATGGAGACAGACAGGGATGGATGGATGGATGGATGGATGGAGACAGACAGACAGGGATGGATGGAAACAGACAGACAGGGATGGATGGATGGATGGATAGAGACAGACAGATAGACATGAATGGATGGATAGAGACATAGAGACAGACAGACATGGATGGATGGATGGATGGATGGATGGATGGATGGATGGATGGATGGATGGATGGATGGATAGAGACAGACAGACATGGATGGATGGATGGAGACAGGGATGGATGGAAGACAGACAGGGATGGAGACAGGGATGGATGGAGACAGACAGGGATGGATGGATAGAGACAGACAGGGATGGATGGAGACAGTCAGACAGGGATGGATGGATAGAGACAGACAGATAGACATGGATGAATGGATAGAGACAGACAGATAGACATGGATGAATGGATAGATAGATAGATAGATAGATAGATAGATAGAGACATAGAGACATAGAGACATAGAGACATAGAGACATAGAGAGACATGGATGGATGGATGATGGATGGATGGATAGAGACACATGGATGGATGGATAGAGGCAGACAGGGATGGATGGAGACAGACAAGGATGCATGGATGGATGGATAGAGACAGACAGACAGGGATGGATGGATGGAGACAGACAGACAGGGATGGATGGAGACAGACAGACAGGGATGGATGGAGACAAACAGACAGGGATGGATGGATGGAAACAGACAGACAGGGATGGATGAATGGATAGATAGATAGAGACATAGAGACAGACAGACATAGATGGATGGATGGATAGATACAGACAGACAAAGAGTGATAAAGAGTTCTTGCCAGAGGTAGATTGCTCCCGGATCAGGCGAACCTGGTAGTAGCAGCGTCAGGAGACTCCACCCACCCACCCGGATGCTTCTGCGCATGTGCAGAAGTGTCTCAAGCGCACGCACACACACACAAGGGTGAAGTGGTAGGGAAGAAAAATTAGAAACCCACCCCTGGCCCTTACGTTCTTCCTAAAGAATTATTTTTTTTAAAAAAAAAAACTTTGGTGCGGGGCAGATCAACAAGTATGGGGATGTAAGTACACCAAATGTGAGCCGTTGTTTTGATGCTATTCAATTTAAACCTCAAAAACAATTTCCAATGACCTACATGCTCTGACACTGTGAAGAGCTAGGCCATTTCTCCCTGATCTTGAGAAATTAATATCTAAGGGCAGCGACGGCTAACCGTTTTGTCCTGCTGTGCCAAAATCATGCCCACACCCACAATGCGGTGTGCCCCTGCGCATGCGCTTATGACCTCCCGCACCTGCCCATGCGCACAAGCCCCCATGACCCCTCCTGCCCATGCACGCAACACACCCACACGCCCGTGTCCCATTTTGGGCCTAGCAGGCCTCCCTGAAGCCTCCTGAAACCAAAGCGGGGCACTGCACTTCCTACACACCCCTCTGCCTCTGCGCATGCATGCACGACTCTCTGCGGCCCCCCCCGCCCCCTCGCATGCACGCTCATCTCCCGCGTGCACAGCAGAGACCCCAAAATCAGCTGGCTGGCGGGAAGTGCGCATACATGCGCGGTGAAGCTGAGCTGGGAAAGGCTCGCGTGCCCGTAGAGAGGCGCCAACTGTGGCATCCGTGCCACAGATTTTTCCATCCTGCATCTAGGGTCAAAAGTCCATATTTAAAATGCTAGAAAACTCAATGTTTGGTCATTGATTTTTCCATTTGGGTCACCCACATTTTAAAGTTGTAATGCCTTGATATGAGCCTATAAAAAAGAATGGGAAAACGAGGGTAGTTTTGTGTGTGTGTGTGTGTGTTTGTGTGTGTGTGTGTGTGTGTATTAGAGACTTGGTTATTGACAGACAACTTCATTCTGCCGAATGTCAAGAGAACAATCAGTCACAAGTTGCGGTTTTGTTAGCAGCCAGACAATGTCTTGACTTCATGAAATAGTCAAGGCTCATAAACACGTTTAAAGACTGATGCACATCCACATCACTAAAAATCAAAGGAGCTTTTCAATATCATAGAAACAACAAGCTCTCTTGATCGTTGCAAAATACATACAAGGGCAGAGCACGAGAAACTAATACACTTTATTTTACTTTTTTGTTAGAAGTCAGATTCGCAAGAGCAAACCACTGGAAAACTAAAGTACATGTTTCTTTGGATCAAAGGTTTTGGTTTTTTTTAAAAACGGGAAATGCAATTGGCTGAAGCGGCAAAGAATCCTTTTGGGGAAGGGGAATCCTTTAATGAAAGCTGGTTGATACAGTGTTTGTTTGTTTTTTAAATGAAGAACAGATGTTTAGAAAACATATTTTCTAATTACTTCCATCTATAGCAGCATCTTTTTTGAGTAGATGTTCTGATGATGGGTATTTAAATTGTTTTATCTCCTATTAAGTTTACTAAATACAACTTACAATACAATACAATACAATAGCAGAGTTGGAAGGGACCTTGTAGGTCTTCTAGTCCAACCCCCTGCATAGGCAGGAAACTTATACCATTTCAGACAAATGGCTAGGCAACATCTTCTTAAAGACTTGCAGGGTTGGGGCATTCACAACTTCTGGAGGCAACTTCTGTTCCACTGGTTAATTGTTCTCACTGTCAGGAAATTTCTCCTTAGTTCTAAGTTGCTTCTCTCCTTGATTAGTTTCCACCCATTGCTTCTTGTCCTGCCCCCAGGTGCCTTGGAGAATAGTTTGACTCCCTCTTCTTTGTGGCACCCTCTGAGATATCGGAACACTGCTATCATGTCTCCCCTGGTCCTTCTCTTCATCAAACTAGACATACCCAGCTCCTGCAACCGTTCTTCATATGTTTTAGCCTCCAGTCCCCTAATCCTCTTGGTTGCTCTTCTCTGCACTCTTTCCAGAGTCTCCACGTCTTTTCTACATCGTGGTGACCAAAACAACAGAATAGAGTTGGATGGGGCCTTGGAGGTCTTCAAGTCCAGCCCCCTGCTCAAGCAGGAGACCCATAACCATTTTAGATAAGTGAGTGTCCAGTCTCTTCTTAAAATCCTCCAGTGATGAAAGCACCCACAACTTCTGGAGAGATTAACAATTGGTTAATTGTCCGCACTCTTAAGAAGTTTCTCCTTAATTCCAGGTTGTTTCTCTCCTTCATTAGTTTCCATCCATTGTTTCTTGTCCTACCCTCTGGTGCTTTGAAGAATAGGTTGACTCCCTCTTCTTTGTGGCAGCCCCTCAATTATTGGAACACTGCTATCATGTCCTTCTTTTCATTAAACTATAATATAAACATACTTCAGTAATATATATTACAGGTTAGAGCAATTAACCAGTGGAACGGCTTGCCTCCAGAAGTTGTGAATGCCTCAACACTGGAAGTCTTTAAGAAGATGTTGGATAGCCATTTGTCTGAAATGGCATAGGGCTCCTTGTTAGGTGTAAAACTCCCCCGTTGGAAAAAAAAAAAAAGAAACAGGCGGAATAGTGCAATACACCGGACAGCAAGAGATACGTTGCTTAAACCACACAAGAACTCTCAAACACTGACAGTAGAAAAAATAAATAGTCTTTACTCTTGAAGTAACTAAAATACTTCTTCCAAACAGTGATACTAACTCCTCCAACAATAAACAGTCCTTCACCAAAACACAGTTATCTTACAGTCAGTCAAAACAATGATTCTTATTCCGTCTTCAGTTTCAGCTCCTTCCTCAGTGGCAATCAGGAAGCAAAGGAAAGCAAAAAAGGGATGAACTGTGTTTCCTGCTGCTTTTTATGATTAAGCTGGGAAGCACAGCCAATCAGATTTCACATAGTCTTTAAAGATACATATACCCTTTAATAATCCTGGCTTATATATATATATTGTCAACCTAACATCAGGATAATTATCCTAACACTCCTGCCTAGGCAGGGGGTTGGACTAGAAGACCTCCAAGGTCCCTTCCAACTCTGCTATTATATTATATTATATTTTTTACATTCTGAGTGATCTGTTTTCTCTGTAAAGCGGTTTATAAGTTAGTGCTATTTTTAGTGCTATTAACTCAGTCATCCATCCCTCCAAGGTCGGTAAAATGACCCAGATTGTTGCCGGGTTGGGAGGCAGTATGCTGACTCGATAATTAAAATAGAAAAGAACTGTATTCAATACAGTACAATAGCAGAGTTGGAAGGGATCTTGGAGGTCATCTAGTCCAACCCCCTGCCTAGGCAGGAGGCCCTATACCGAATATTGAATGGAATTGAAATTTATTGGCCAAGTGTGATTGGACACACAAGGAATTCGTCTTTGGTGCAGATGCTCTCAGTGTGCATAAAAAGACAAGATACATTTGTCAAGAATCATAAGGTACAACACTTGATGATAGTCATAGGGTACAAATAAGAAATCAGGAAACAATCAATATCAATATCAATCATAAGGGTACAAGCAACAAAGTTAGTCCTGCAGTCATAAGTTGGAGGAGATGAGTGATAAGAAACGATGAGAAGACTAATAGTAAGAGTAATGCAGCCTTAGTGAATGGTTTGACAGTGTTATGGGAATTATTTGTTCAGCAGAGTGATGCCATTTGGAGTAAAACTTTCCTTGTGTCTAGTTGTCTTGGTGTGCAGTGCTCTATAGCGTCATTCTGAGGGTAGGAGTTGAAACCATTTATGTCCAGGATATGGAGGGGTCTGTAGATATTTTCCCAGCCCTCTTTTTGACTCCTGCAGTGTGCAGGTCCTCAATGGAAGGCAGGTTGGTAGCCATTGTTTCTTCTGCAGCTCTGATTCTCCTCTGAAGTCCGTGTCTGTCTTGATGGGTGGCAGAGCCAAACCAGACATTCATGGAGGTACAGATGATGGACTCCATCATTCCTCTGTAGATGGCAGGTCTGCCTCTAACGATAACCAAGAAAGAATCCACTCAACTCCATTTTGAAAGAATCAAGAGTACTTTTACTGGTTATGAAAAGATAGCAGCGAGGTAAAGCAAGGTCTGGGACCCAAGCGCGCGAAATCATACATATCAATATGTATCCAACCCGCTTTCCCCAACAACCCCCACCCCATTGTCCAATGCGCAATCCCCTTAGATGTCACATGGGTTGCATCTCCAGGAGCATCATGATATGCAACAAAATGGAGGCTGACAGTAGACCGCTTAGAGAGGACCGTAAAGCACTCTGACGCGGCATATAAGTCTAAGCGCTATTGGTATTCGGCTACCCTTGCATTCCATACACCCCCCTCCCTATTATGGCCAAGCTGGGAGCGAAGCTAAATGTAGGCGTGCGTCAGTCTTGACAGGAGTTGAACGGTCACTAAATGAATGGATATAAGTCGAGGACTACCTGTAACACAGGGGTGGGATCTAGCCGGCGTTACTGCAGTTACTGCACGCATGCACAGTTCAATGGAAATTGTTTTGCACATGCAAAGAACTCCCAAAAAAGAGGGTGATAATGTGACTGGGAACCAGTTCAGGGGCAAACCTTGACAAACTTTAACATTGGGCACTATCTAATAAAATGAAATTTAACAGCGAAAAGAGGAAGGTTCTACATTTAGGCAACAAAAATGAAATGCACAGGTACAGTATAGGTGGTACCTGGCTCAACAGCAGTAACTGTGAGAGGGATCTTAGAGTCCTAGTAGACAATCATTGAAATAGGAGCCAGCCGTGTGCAGCAGCTGCCAAAAAAGCCAACACAGTTCTAGGCTGCATAAACAGAGAGAGAGAATCAAGATCACCTGAAGGGTTAATGTCAATTTATAAGGCCTTGGTAAGGCCACACTTGGAATACTGCATTCAGTTTTGGTCGCCACGATGTAGAAAAGACGTGGAGACTCTCGAAAGAGTGCAGAGAAGAGCAACAAAGAGGATTAGGGGACTGGAGACTAAAACATATGAAGAACAGTTGCAGGAACTGGGTAGGTCTAGTTTCATGAAAAGAAGGACCAGGGGAGACATGATAGCAGTCTTCCAATATCTCAGAGGCTGCCCCAAAGAAGAGGGAGTCAAGCTATTCTCCAAAGCACCTGAGGGCAGGACAAGAAGCAATGGGTGGAAACTAATCAAGGAGAGAAGCAACCTAGAACTGAGGAGAAATTTCCTGACAGGTAGAACAATCAATCAGTGGAACAGAAGTTGCCTCCAGAAGTTGTGAATGCCCCAACACTGCAAGTCTTCAAGAAGATGTTGGATAGCCATTTGTCTGAAACGGTATAGGGCTTCCTGCCTAGGCAGGGAGTTGCACAAGATGACCTCCAAGGTCCCTTCCAACTCTGCTATTGTATTAAATTGGGCATGGCCAGCCTAGGTCGCTGCCTATCACTGCCGAACCGGGCCGTACCAGTAGAAACCCACCTCTGCTGTAACAGAATCTTGAAAGCCAGACCTTCTCTTTCTTCCCCTCCCCCTTATACTAAAGGGAATTGAAGCGGAGTCTGTTGATATTTCTTTCTCTTCAATGCTCCATTGACAAAAACGTGGTCGAAGCCACCTCCCAAGGTCGTCTCGCTCTGCAAAACGGGCGTCGTTCTCAAAAGCTGCCAGGCCAAGTCATCTTGAAGAGCGGCCCCTGCGGAAAGCAAATTACAGTCATCGACGTGAGGATTGACAAGACACGAGGCTCGGTTTTCAGCACCTCAGGGTGCAGCCGGCCAACCCACACAAGATGGCTGCGAAGGCAGGAAAATCCAGATGGGGCGCTTAGATTTGAGAGCTCTAGAGCAGGGGTCTCCAACCTTTGCAACTTTAAGTCTGAAGGACTTCAGCTCACAGAATTCTCTGGGAGTCTGGCAGCTGAAGTGAATTCTGGGAGCTGAAGTCCTTCAGACTTAAAGTTGCAAAGGTTGGAGACCCCTCTAGGGCAATGGTGGCAGCTTTATGACCTGCAGACTTCAACTCCCAGACTCCCTGAGCCAGCCATGCTTTCAAGGGGGCTGGACATCCGGAAACCGCCAAGCAGACTTCTGGGAGTTGAAGTCCACCCATCTTAAAGCATGCTGGCCCAGGAATTCTGGGAGTTGTAGTCCACCCATCCTAAAGCATGCTAGCAGGGGAATTCTGGGAGTTGTAGTCCACCTATCTGAAAGCATTTCTGGCGGAAATTCTGGGAGTTGTAGTCCACTCATCTTAAAGCATGCTGGTAGGGGATTTCTGGGAGTTGCATTACTGGCAGGGGAATTCTGGGAGTTGAAGTCCACCTATCTGAAAGCATTGCTGGTGGAAATTCTGGGAGTTGAAGTCGACCCATCCTAAAGCATGCTGGCAGGGGATTTCTGGGAGTTGAAGTCCACAAGTCTTGCATTTGCCGAGTTCGGAGGCCCCCTGACCTAGAAGAGGCCACAGACTTGGCAGCCCGGGAAATATCTTGCTCCAAGTGTGATTGTGGATTTGGGTTGCCGGCCCATCATGGCCTTTGGAGTGTTTATCTTGGCCCCCCTGCGTGAGAAGAGAAATTTTACGACCCGACAGGGCTCAACTTTAGTCATCCCAAAATTGCTGGCAGAGTTTCGCTTGTGGTCGTTTCCCTCCATTCAAGTGGAAAGGAAAAGGCCCGCCGAGTGCACAAAGAGAACAAAAAACTCACTCTGTGTGTGTGTGTGTGATACTTCATTACCTGCCCATAAATTTTACAGGCAAAGGATTTCACCCTAAAATTGATGCTTAGAGTTTCTTTATTATTTTTTTCTCTCTCTCTGTGTGTGTTTCTTTCTTTCTTTCTTTCTTTCTTTCTTTCTTTCTTTCTTTCTTTCTTTCTTTCTTTCTTTCTCTCTCTTTTTCTCTTTCTCTTTCTCTTTTTCTCTTTTTTTCGCTCTTTCTCTTTCTCTATTTTTCTCTCCTCTCTTCCTTCCCCCTCTCCCTTCTCCTCCCTTCTTTTTTCCCTTTCTTTCCCTCATTTTTGTCTCTTCCTTTCTTTCCCTTTCCCATTCTTTCTTTACTTTCCTTCCTTTCTGTATTTTCTTTTCTTTTGTCCATTCTTTCCTTCCTCTCTGTCCCTCCCCCTTCCTTCCTTCCTTCCTTTTTTGCTCTCTTTCCTTCCTCTCTTCCTTCTTTCCTTCCTTCCTTCCTTCCTTCCTTCCTTTCTTCTCTCCCCCCAGCCATCAATTTATGCTCTTGGAGGTGGGGTAATCAGGCAAAGACCCATTTTATCTGGGTGATGCCTGTGTCTCCTGTTCACCTTTCAGTATTTATGTTTGTCTAATCTGCTTCCCCCAGTTGCGAAGCACCTGAGCTCCGCACCTGTTTATCTCGGGAAAAGGGCATCCAATTTACTCCCGGGCATCGGAGTGAAACCCTGGAGCAAAGCGATGGGTCCTTGTTTACAAACGCCCCACTGCACACATTCACCCGTCTCACTGCAACCTCCTCTTTTGCTAATGACTTTGGTGTTGCTCCTATCCCTTGCAATTCCTTTACACCGCACTTTCTACTCCAAATAATTTGCTTTTGAAGTCCTACGTTCTTCGGTGTCAGGGGCTAACCTAAATCATCTGGGCAAGGGGAAGGTCATCGTAGGTTTTAAAAAAAAATGAGGCGATGGAGACAAATGAGGGTTTGGGGTTTTTTTTCCCCTGCCTTTTCCGCCGGCGGGTCGCTGTAAATTCAGAGTCATCCTTTCGCAGCCTGCAGCTTTTGCAAACCGTTTCTCTTCCTTCGTTTGCTTCGTGTTCCTGACCATATAAGTTCATGTGGGCCAGCATGCCCATCGACAGGGAATTACACCAGAAAATGGAAGCCATTATTCCTGAGGGCTTCTCCCTTTAAAAAGAAAAAAAAATGAGGTGAACTAGGTGATGTTGTTTTCAACCAGTTGTTTTAAACGTTACTGTCAAACACCTGTTTATAAAATGCAGCACCAATATGCCTTTTATTTTTAAATCTTCAGAAATTGTGGGTGGTCCATCACTGGTGGCTTTTGAGAAGAGATTGGGCAGTCATTAGTCTGGAATGATGTCATGTCTCCTGCTTGAGTAGGGGGTTGGTCTAGAAGACCACCCATTGCTTCTTGTTCTGCCCTCAGGTGCTTTGGAGAATAGTTTGACTCCCTCTTCTTTGTGGCAACCCCTGAGATATTGGAACACTGCTATCATCTCTCCCGTAGTCCTTCTTTTCATTAAACTAGACATACCCAGTTCCTGCAACCGTTCTTCATATGATTTATTTTATTTATTTATTTTTTATTTTATTAAATTTATATCCCGCCCTTCTCCAAACGGACCCAGGGCGGCGCACAGGAATGTTAAAATACATACAAAACATATAAAATTTAAAAAACTTATTCTAGTAAAACCTGTGCTAAAAACCGAATTAAAATCCCAAATTTAAAAACTGTCTAATGGTCAATACAGGGGGGTTTAGTCTCCAGGCCCCACATCATCTTTATCGCTCTTCTCTGCACTCTTTCCAGAGTCTCCACATCTTTTCTACATCATGGCGACCAAAACTGGATGCAGTATTGGTCGCCAAGATGTAGAAAAGATGTGGAGACTCCAGAAAGAGTGCAGAGAAGAGCAACAAAGAGGATTAAGGGACTAGAGACTAAAACATATGAGGAACGGTTGCAGGAATTGGGTACCTCTAGTTTAATGAAAAGAAGGACTAGGGGAGACATGATAGCAGTGTTCCAATATCTCAGGGGTTGCCACAAAGAAGAGAGAGTCAAACTATTCTCCAAGGCACCTGAGGGTAGAACAAGAAGCAATGGGTGGAAACTAATCAAGGAGAGAAGCAACTTAGAACCGAGGAGAAATTGCCTGACAGTGAGAACAATTAATCTGTGGAACAGAAGTTGCCTCCAGAAGTTGTGAATGCCCCAACCCTGGAAGTCTTTAAGAAGATGTTGGATAGCCATTTGTCTGAAATGGCATAGGGTTTCCTGACTGGGCAGGGGGTTGGGCTAGAAGACCTCCAAGGTCCCTTCCAACTCTGTTCTTCTGTTATTTTGGTGCCCGCTCCAAATGGCCCTGTAAAAAAAAATATGACACGACCTATTTTCATGCTTTTGCGCCGTTCCCACGCTCCGCATCCAGTCAGTTGGCAACCGACTCATATTTACGATGGTTGCAGTGTCCCGGGCATCACGCAATCCCCTTTTGCGATCTTCTGACGAGCGAAGTCAGTGGGGGGGGGGGGGGTTGCCCGATTCACTTAACGACCGTGTTAACTAACTTAACAGCCGCAGGGATTCCCTTAACCACGCTGGCAAGGAAGGTCGCAGAAATGGGGCAAAGCTCGCTGAACACCCGTCTCGCTTAGCAACCGAAAGTTTGGGCTCCGTTGTGGTCGTAGGTCGAGGACTGCCCGATTATCCTTCTTTGCACGTTTTCGAATGCAAGCTTTCACCTACCGCCTACTGCTTCGTACCTGTGCGTCTGGTTTTTCCTGCCTGGCTGCACAACCTGATATTTTTCACTGCTGAACAGCGCTTTATTGGATGGGGTCCAATTTGGACGAAGATCTTGATCCTTTGTACTGAAGGTTGACCCAGGATGATCTCCAGATGAAGATCGGGCTGGAATTTGAACTCTTCCCTGCAAGATACCTACAACATTCTGGTTCCTCTGATAATCTGGCTCTCTTTTTTGGACGATTTATAGCTTCGGCAGGTGCCTCATCTTTTGAAATATCCCTAGCCCTTCTTTTTCTTTCGAAGACATTTCCCTTCTCATCCAAGAAGCTTCTCCAGCTCTGACTGGATGGTGGGGAACGGAAGGATTGATACTCCTTGCAGACAGCTGGCCGTTTGCATCCTTTTTAGAGGGTCATTGAGGTCACTTGTTTATCTGTGTCCTCAGGGTCACCGGAGTGGTGCAAAAGGGTGTGGAACAGTTCCTAGGAGGCTCCACGCCCATTTGCACCACTCCGGTGACCCTGAGGACACAGAGAAACCTCCAAGCAGCCTCAAGGACCCTCTAAAAGGATGCAAATGAACAGCTTTGTCTGCAAGGAGGATCAATCCTTCCATTTCCCCACCATCCAGTCAGAACTGAAGAAGCTTCTTGGAGGAGAAGCGAAACGTCTTCAAAGAAAAACCTGACACAGCCCATGACCTGAGGATACAGATAAACCTCCAAGTGGCCTCAACAACCCTCTAAAAGGATGCAAATGAACAGCTTTGTCTGCGAGGAGTATCAATCCTTCCATTTCCCCACCATCCAGTCAGAGCTGAAGAAGCTTCTTGGAGGAGAAGCGAAACGTCTTCAAAGAAAAAGCAAAGTCCAGATGCCTCTTGAAAAAGCACCTTTGGGACAACCATGACCCGGATGACGGAGAATCTCTACAGACATTAAGAGAGTGTCCACAAACACATCTGCTTTCACTAAAATGGATAGCAGAGGAGCTGAATTCTGGTAGAATTCCACAAGTCCAGTAGATGTTGATATAAAAGCTCACCAAAAAACAAAAACAAAAAACCACCAACCCTTGATTCTTTGCTTTGCCTTTTTACCCACTAATGCTTATAAATATTTTAGTATTGACAATCTTCCTGGCACCGTTCGGGATACACAAGGTGTCATCCTGCCAAGATTCCAGCAGGTTAATTTGTTCCATTACATTTCTGTTCTGCTGGATGGTTTTCTTTTCTTTTTTAATTAATAATTTTTTAATTATTTTGCATAAACACAGATAATACAAACGTCACCAAAAAAAACCCCATCAAAAAGCCATCTTCCATTACAGGTTACAAATTTTTAAGAATGTATCAATTAATCATAAGTTTCTATAAGTTTCTTCAGTAGTTGTCACTTATTTTTCATATCAATTGTTACAATTCTTGTATCTCAACCCTGATCTTACTAATTATTTTAACATCCTTTTGTTTATAAAATATGACTATGTAATGGCATTCTATTTATAAAACAAACAAAGGGAAAAAAAGATAGATTTAAAAAGGAAAAGTGCACTCTAAATTGTGTCCTTTAAAACAGGGGTCCCCAACTTTTGCAACTTTAAGTCTGAAGGACTTCAACTCCCAGAATTCTCCAGCCAGCAAAGCTTTGCTGGCTGGAGAATTCTGGGAGCTGAAGTCCTTCAGACTTAAAGTTGCAAAGGTTGGGGGACCCCTGCTTTAAAAGACAGGATTTTATTGGAATAAGTTTTTAAAAATTTTATATGTTTTTGTATGTATTTTAGTATTCCTGTGCGCCGCCCTGGGTCCGTTTGGAGAAGGGCGGGGTATAAATTTAATTTTAAAAAAAAATGCTAACCGAGTATTCATAAATTCTGTGCATCTCTGAAGTGGTTATTATTCATGAGCAATCTCATTTTATAAATTTTGGATCTGAAAATTTATCATGTACCTTAGTATCAATATCCTACAGTTCTCACCGAATATTTCAACATCAATCTATTTCTTCTTTAAGAGTGTCTTTAGAACCTGACCACCTATTAACATCCCTTATTTACTCCCAACATACCAATATAAATTCAATAATAATATGAAACAATCTTGAATTTTATAAGTAGTTATTAACTAATTAATAATTCTTCAACAACATTCTATAACCATCTAACTAATTGGTTAATTATTAATCATCTAAATATAACAATTCCCATTATCAACCAGTATTAACTATCCATTTTTCCATTACTCTTAATGTGACTCATAATGGTTTTCTAAGATTCTCCTGTTTGTATGTTGTGTTATGTTTGAGACCAGGGCTGATTTTAAAGGTTGCGCGCCTGTAAACACTCCGTGAGTCTTGTGGGATTGTGGCAGGATGCAGGGCAATAAATAAATAGCACACAAATCTTAGTTGCTCTTCGCTGGGGCCATTTAAGCTCATTGGGGATGGAAGTTCCTTCAAGCAGAGTTTCTCAAACTTGGCCATTTTAAGATTTGTGGATTTCAACTCACAAAATTCCCCAGCCAGCAGGCTTTAAGATATGTGGACTTCAACTCCCAGAAGTCTAGCTGGGGAATTCTGGGAGTTAAAATCCACCCATCTTAGAGCATGCTGGCTGGGGGAATTTTGAAATATAATGTCCACATGTCTTAAAAAATGCTGGCTTGGAATTCTGGGTGTTGAAGTCCAGGTATCTTAATCCATTCTGGCTGGGGAATTCTGGAATATAAAGTCCAATCGATTTAAAGCATGGTGAACTGGAATTATGGAAGTTGAAGTCCATCCATCTTAGAGCATGCTGGCTGGGTAATTTGAGAATATAAAGTCCCCATGTCTTAAAGCAGGCTGGCTGGGGAATTCTGGGAGTTGAAGTTCCCATGTCTTAAAGCAAGCTGGCTGGGGAATTCTGGGAGTTGAAGCCCCCATGTCTTAAAGCAGGCTGGCTGGGGAATTCCAAGAGTTGAAGTCCCCATGTCTTAAAGCAGGATGTCTGGGGAATTCTGGGAGTTGAAGTCCAGCCATCTTAGAGCATGCTGGCTGGGTAATTTGAGAATATAAAGTCCCCATGTCTTAAAGCAGGCTGGCTGGGGAATTCTGGGTGTCGAAATCCACCCATCTTAAAGCTGCCAAGGGTGAGAAACACTTCCCCAAAAATCTTCCATCTCTCTGTTGCTCAGAGCCGCCTGACCCGGCCGAGATATCCTGGAAACCCCCGACTCTTAGCTGATCACGAGTGCCGATCCAGCCCAGAAGGGCTGCTAACTTTCAGCTTCTAGTCCCTAAGGTTCTGCGCACTATCATTTCAAAACCCCTCCTGCTCTCTGGATCTTTTCCTTCGAAAAGAGGCTTAGCAGCCAAGCTGTTTTGAAAGACAGGCCAGGCATGGCTGCCCGCCTCTGGTTACATTTCCTGGTTTGAGTTGCAGTTTAAATCCAGAGTCGTGACGTCACAGTCCCTGCTCGCTGGCTTGCTTTTTAATTAGCAGGTGGTAAGAGCCTTACCTGGAGGCTTACCAACCAGTGTTCCTAGCAGCTTACACAGCCAAAGAGGTCGTAGGTTATTTCAAAGACAAAGGCTCTTTTTAAGTCCCCGTAGCCGAGACTTTGCCCTCGTCTCTTGCAATTTTGCCTTCCTTTTTCTCTGGCTTCTTGGTCTTTCTTCTGGGGTAGACCTAGCAAGGTGCCCACCCTAATGGTGGGATGCAATTTTTTTTACTACCAGTTCTGTGGGCATGGCCAGGTTTTCATGTGACTGAATGGCAGTGGTGGGATGCAAATTTATTTTACTGCCGGTTCTGTGGGTGTGGCTTGGTGGGTGTGGCCAGGTTATCATGTGACTGGGTGGCAGTGGTGGGATGCAAATTTATTTAACTACCGGTTCTGTGGGCGTGGCTTGGTGGGTGTGGCCAGGTTTTCATGTGACTGGGTTGCAGTGGTGGGGTGCGAATTTCTTTTACTACCAGTTCTGTGGGTGTGGCTTGGTGGGTGTGGCCAGGTTATCATGTGACTGGGTGGCAGTGGTGGGATGCAAATTTATTTTACTGCCGGTTCTGTGGGCGTGGCTTGGTGGGTGTGGCCAGGTTTTCATGTGACTGGGTTGCAGTGGTGGGGTGCGAATTTTTTTTACTACCAGTTCTGTGGGCGTGGCTTGGTGGGTGTGGCCAGGTTATCATGTGACTGAATGGCAGTGGTGGGATGCAAATTTATTTTACTGCCGGTTCTGTGGGTGTGGCTTGGTGGGTGTGGCCAGGTTATCATGTGACTGGGTGGCAGTGGTGGGGCGCAAATTTATTTAACTACCGGTTCTGTTGGCATGGCTTGGTTGGTGTGGCCAGGTTTTCATGTGACTGGGTTGCAGTGGTGGGGTGCGAATTTCTTTTACTACCAGTTCTGTGGGCGTGGCTTGGTGGGTGTGGCCAGGTTGTCATGTGACTGGGTGGCAGTGGTGGGTTGCCAATTTTTTTTTACTACCGGTTCAGGCGTGCTTGCACATGCCCAGAAGCGTCTGGGCGGGCGGGTGGATCCTCCTGCCGCCACTACTACCAGTTAGCCTGATCCGGGCTGAAGCGGGAGCCACCCACCTCTGCTGGGTGGGCGTGGCCAATTTAGCCGTCCATTTTGCCAATTTAGCAATCCAATAAACAATACACAGCCCCCCCCCCCACTTTCTCTGTTCTTCTTTTTAATACTGCATGAAGTTTTTGCTCTAGGTCAGGGGTCTGCAAAGTGGGCTCTTTTAAGACTAGTGGACTTCAACTCCCAGAATTCCTCAGCCAGCATGGCTGGCTGAGGAATTCTGGGAGTTGAAGTCCACCAGTCTTAAAAGAGCCAACTTTGCAGACCTCTGCTCTAGGTTGTTGGGGTTTTTTTTACTAGGGGGGAGAGGTTGGCAATGCCCGGGGGGGGGGGGATTTCTGGGAATTTTTCCTCCGTGTTAGAGGCACCAAAATAACCAAGATGATATAAGGTCTCTTGCTGGAGCAGGGGGTTGGACTAGATGACCTTCGAGGTCCACCACCACCCGATCCCAATTTTCGGCCTAGCAAGGCTCCCTGCACTTACCTGGGAGCCAAAAGGGGATGCGTGAAGACTGCTGGAAGGGGCAGGGCGGAAGGTGGTGGGCCAGTCAGAGGAGGCATTTACCGGTTCTGCGAACTGCTAAAAATTTCCGCTAACAGTTCGCCCCAACTGGTCAGAACCGGCTGAATAGCACCTCTGGCCCAGCCTCCTTCCAGCCTTCTGATACAATCACAAGCTCAATTGGCACACAAATCACTTGGCGGTGAGAGATATGGGAAGGGCGAAGAGAGTTTGGAAGGGGGAGGGGGGACTTTTGTTTTTAAAAGTATTTTATTTGGTCTTGTCTTGGATTTTAGCTGACAGGTCTGCCTCGCCCCTTTCCAGACGAAGGGAGGCTTAGTCACTTGAGTGCCTTCTTCCAGCAAGCCAGCTTTGTAATTAATTCCAAAGAAAATAAATGACCTTGTTGGTTTTCTTGCAGTCATTCTACCCCCTCCCTCCACCACCACCACCACCCCGGTCCTTACCACCATCACAAACTGATAATTGCAGTGTTACCATGTAAGAAATTAGCATTTGGCGAGGGAGGAGGAAAAGAAAAGAAAAGGAAGGAAGGAAGGAAGGAAAGGAAAGAAAGAAGGAGAAAAAGAAAGATGGAAGGAAGGAATTAAGGAAGGAAGGAAAAAGAAAAAGAGAAAGAAAAAGAAAAAGGGAGGGAGTGGGGAAAGAAAAAGAAGGAAGGAAGAAGAAAAAGAAAAGGAAGGAAAAGGAAAGGAAGAGGGAAGGAAGGAAAGAGAGAAAGAAAAAGGGAGGGAAGGAGGAGGAAAAGAAAAGGAAGGAAGAAAGGAGAAAAAGGGAATAAAGGAAAAAGGAAAGGAAGAGGGAAGGAAAGGAAAGAAACAAGGAGAAAAAGAAAGATGGAAGGAAGGAATTAAGGAAGGAAAAAGAGAAAGAAAAAGAAGGAAGGAAGGAAAAAGAAAAAGCAAAGGAAGGAAAAAGGAAAGGAAGAGAGAAAGAAAAAGAAAGGAAGGGAAGGAGGAGGAAAAGAAAAGGAAGGAAGGAAGGAAGGAAGGAGAAAAAGAGGGAATAAAGGAAAAAGGAAAGGAAGAGGGAAGGAAAGAAAGAAAAAGAAAGAAAGAAAAAGAAAGTGGGAGGGAGAGAGAAAAGGAAGGAAGGAGAATAATAAAAAAGAAAGGAAGGAAAGAAAGAAAGAGTGGGAGGGAGAGGGATGGAAGAAGGGAAGAAAGGAATGAAAGAATAGAAGGAGATACTGTGTAAACTAAGGTTAAACCACTCCTCTTTGCAAGCTGCCTTCCCCTTTTAGACAATCAAGAAAAGGAAACTAACACAGCCTCAGTTTCTAGATTGCAAAACTCCTATGCCCTTCCCTACTTATGACCAGCCTCCCTACAGCTAGTCCTCAACTTGCGACCATAACTGAGCTCCAAATTTGGTTGGTTGTTAAGTGAAACATTTATTAAGTGAATGTTGCCCCCATTTTATGACTTTTCTTGCCACCATTGTTAAGTGAATCACCGGGGTTGTTAAGCTAGTAACCTGAGATTGTTAAGTGAATCGAGCTTCCCTCTTGACTTTTGCTTGTCCAAAGGTCCCCAGAGGGGATCCCAGTGGCCCCAGGATATTGCCACCGTCATAAATATGAGTCGCTTATCAAGCATCTCCATTTTGATCAGGGGGAACGCTGCAGCGATCGTAAGGGTGAAAGCTGGTCGTAAGTCCCTTTTTTTTTTTCAGGGCCATCGTAACTTTGAACGGTCACTAAGCAAACTGTTTCAACTCAAGGACTACCTGTACTTCGCCGGCAACTGATTTTCCCCTAGCGTTGTGTTACATTTATATTTAAGCGCAAAAATAGTTTGTCACGTAAGCCACTGCTCGCGAAGGCTTCCGGATTGGGGGCTGAAAAGCAGAAGGGGAAGCCGTATGCTCCGACCCATATTTGGGTAGATCAGGTGGCCTTGATATGCCCGTCTTACCCAAGGTGACCAGACATCCTGTTTTTGGCGGGACAGTCCCAATTTTTAACAATTTGCCCCGCGTCCCGCGGCGTTTTAAAAAAGTCCCGATTTTTGGAAAGAATGCACGACAAGCTAGGGAACGGCGGGAGAACGGGAAGGGAATATACGGTTTTCGGCGGCCATGTGGCTATTTCGCCAGAATACAAGTTTTAAATTATTTTTGTTAATATATTACAATACTATTTGTGCATTCTATGAACATTTTTGTTGCTCCATAGAGACCAAATTTTTAATCAAGAAACACCCCCCACCCCCCGGTCAATAGTATCCTGCTTTACCAATGTTAAAATCTGGCCACCTTAAGTCTTACCGAGGGCGCAGGGACAAAAAAAAAAAACACCACTTGATGCCCCCATCTTTCGTTTGGAAGCTGGGAAAAATTAAAAAGAATCTTGATGCGTGGGAAGAAAATATCCATTGAAAATGTCGTTAGGACGGAGGTTCCCGCCAGCTTTTGCCCAGAGCAGCGGTTGGGAGTCAGGGCTAGATCTCTTCCCGGGATGGCGAACCTGTGGCACGCGGAGCCATATCTGAGGGCACAAGAGGCATTGCCCTGTGTCAGCTCCAGCGTGCACAGCTGATTTCCGACCTTCCAGCGGGCGTGCCGAAGGCGTTTTCACCCTCCCCAGCGGGCCCACCGGAAGTTCGAAAGCAAACGTCCGTCGGGCCGTTTTTTCACCCTCCCCAGACTTCAGGAAAGCCACCTGGGGCCCGAGGAGAGTGAAAAATGGACCTACCGGGTCCACCAGAAGTCGGGAAACGAGCCTCCGGAGGGCTTGGGGAGGCGTGGGAGTTCGTTTTCGCCCTCCTCAGGCTCCAAGGAAGCCATGCACGCATGCGCATGGGGGCAGCAGAAGGGTTGTGCGCGCCTGTTCAGGTGGGCAAAACTCAGGGAGCGGCATTTAATTACGGGTGTGGGCACGTGCGCCCGCTCGCTTTTGACCCCTGAGGTAAAAAAGCTTCGCCATCACTGAATCAGTGGAACAGAAGTTGCACCAGAGGGCAGGACAAGAAGCAACGGGTGGAAACTAATCAAGGAGAGAAGCAACTTAGAACTAAGGAGAAATATCCTGACAGTGAGAACAATTAACCTCTGGAACAGAAGTTGCCTCCAGAAGTTGTGAATGCCCCAACCCTGGAAGTCTTTAAGAAGATGTGGGATAGCCATTTGTCTGAAATGGTATAGGGCTTCCTGCCTAGGCAGGGGGTTGGAGTAGATGACCTCCAAGGTCCCTTCCAACTCTGCTAGTGTATTATTGTATTATCTAGTCAGTTTCCATCAGGGGAAGAAGATCTGCTCTGCAGGACATCATCCCCTTTGGCCGCCTTTGAGTGGAGAAATGTGCTTTTCTTTAAGGCCTTGGCTTAACTTTCAGCCAGGCTTCCAAGACGTTCAGTGTGTTTACCAGCGAAGAGTCGGCTGCGATGTGGGCCAGGTGAATGACTCAGCAGTGGAGAAATTGTGACGTCTCGCCTTGTCTGCAGACAAACAGCCTCTTTCTGCAGCTTCGGTTCCTGGCGATTTTTTTTTTTTTAATATTATTATTAAAAACTTTTATTCATGAAACATGGAGCTCAAGTCAACTGAAGATTTAAAAATGCATCACAAATACCATTGAGTGGGCCTGATGGTTGATGCGGGTTGCTGCCAACATCCTAGGTATTGAGCTGTCAGATATAATAATAGTAGTAGTAGTCGTAGTAGTAAGAAGAAGAAAGTTTGGTTCATTGACATTGCAATACCTGGTGATGCGCAAATTGGCAGCTCAAAAGCAAGCCTTAGCCACAAATTACATGAAGGCAAAAATTCAGCAAATGAGACAGATGAGACAGTCGACCATTTGATCAGTGGGTGCAGCAAAATTTCACAAAGTGACAACCTACAACGCCATGACTACGTTGCTAAGATCATTCACTGGAAATTGTGCCAGAAGTTTGGATTTGAGTACAGCAAAAACCACTGGGAACATCAGGTTGAGAAAGTTTTAGAGAATGAGAAAGTCAAGATCTTGTGGGATTTCAGAATTCAGGCTGACAGGCACTTGGCCTACAACATACCTGACATAACAATGGTTGAAAATGGTGATGCACGAATTGAAAATAAGCAGCAAGAAAAAAATCACAAAATACCGGGACTTGCAAATTTAAGTTGAACGACTGTGGAAAAAGAAATCGTGTGTTGTCCCGATTGTAATTAGAGCCCTTGGAGCAATAGCTAAAGGGCTACCTCGCTATTTAGAAATTCTAAATTTACCGGACTTGAACATTCTGACTCTACAAAAATCCACCCTACTTGGAACAGTTTATATCCTCCGACGTTACCTTAACCGTTCCTAGGTACTTGGTTAGGACTCGAGCTGTTGAGCTACCAACCAGCCCCAAAAGGCTGTGAATCTCACCCAAGATTAACCACAGAATATTTTTTTTAAAAAAACAACAAACCAGTGATACCATTTGTCATTGGGACACTTGGCACCATGTCCAAGAATTTTATAAGCTATATCAACAAATTGCAGCTTCCTGCAATAACACCAAAAAACTGCAAAAAAACTGCGCTATTCGGAGCATCTTATATTTTAAGAAGGTACTTGGTAGATCCCTAGGATGCTGGCAGCAACCCGTATCAACCGTTAGCACCAGTCAATAGTATTTCTGATGCAAGTTTGAATGTTCAGTGGACTCAGCTTCATGTTTAATGAATAAACATTCATTAAACTCCATTTCGATGGAGAAGGGCGGTTATATAAATCAATACAATACAATAGCAGAGTTGGAAGGGACCTTGTAGGTCTTCTAGTCCAACCCCCTGCGTGGGCAGGAGCCTTATACCATTTCAGACAAATGGCTATCTAGCATCTTTTTAAAGACTTCCAGGGTTGGGGCATTCACAACTTCTGGAGGCAAGCTGTTCCAGAGGTTAATTGTTCTAACTGTCAGGAAATTTCTCCTTAGTTCTAAGTTGCTTCTCTCCTTGATTAGTTTCCACCCATTGTTTCTTGTCCTGCCCCCAGGTGCCTTGGAGAATAGTTTGGCTCCCTCTTCTTTGTGGCACCCTCTGAGATATCGGAACACTGCTATCATGTCTCCCCTGGTCCTTCTCTTCATCAAACTAGACATACCCAGCTCCTGCAACCGTTCTTCATATGTTTTAGTCTCCAGTTCCCTAATCATCTTGGTTGCTCTTCTCTGCACTCTTTCCAGAGTCTCCACGTCTTTTCTACATCGTGGCGACCAAAACTATATGCAGTATTCCAAGTGTGGCCTTACCAAGGCACTATACAGTGGCATTAACACTTCACGTGATCTAGATTCTATCCCTCTGTTTATGCAGCCTAGAACTGTGTTGGCTTTTTTGGCAGCTGCTGCAAAAAAAGTCGAAATAAAATAAAATAAATAAATAAATAAATAAATAAAAGAAATAATAATAATAATAATAATAATAATAACAACAATATGCATTTTTAAAAGTCCTGTTAAGCACACTCTCCATCCTACCCTCCCTGGCCCACCCTCCAAGCTAATGTTTATCCTGGAAAAAATGCTCCACTTCAGTTTAAATCGGACCAGTTTATTAATTCCCTTTGAATGAACCATTGTTCCGCTAGTAAATGAAGCATTATTTACATGAGCAGATGCATTGTGCATTCGACTTTTGAGCTTTTCAATCAGAGTTTCCTTTTTTTGTCAACAGGTCAATTGTTTTGGGGGGTGGTTTTTTTTTTTTTTTTGAGCCAACCTTGTAAAATGTCCTTTCTGTCCATATAAGCTTTTTTTTTTTTTAATTGTGGCTTATTGGCAAGAATAAAATAATGGTTTAAGAAGAGCAGAGGGGGGGAACTTTCATAACCGATCTCCTGCAGCAGGTAATCCTCGATTGACGAACAGGATCCCAAATTGTTAAGCGACACGGCAGTGAAGTGAGTCGCCGTCCCATTTTGCGACCTTCTTTGCCCCGGTTGTTAAGTGAACCGCTGCAGTTGTTAAGTCTACAAGACGCTCGCAAATTATCTATTTGGTTTTAATGGGTTATAATTTTAATGTTTTAAATTATTGTACAGGGTAATTTAATTCGTTTTTAACTTTGTATGTCTTGTATGTTTTTAGATAGTTTTTAATTTTCCTGTACACCGCCCCGAGTCCCCTCGGGGAGAGGGGGGGCGGTTTATAAATGTAATAAATTAAATTAAATTAATTAAATTGTTAAGGGAGTCTGGCTTCTCCCGTTGACTTGGCTTGTCAGAAGTTTGCAAAAGGAGATCCCCTTTGTTTTATTTTAGAAAATGTTATATTGCCGCCTACTCACTCATGGCGACTCAAGGATATAGCAATAGCACTTAGACTTATATACTGCTTTACAGTGCTTCACAGCCCTCTCTAAGCGGTTTACAGAGTCAGCCTCTTGCCCCCAACAATCTGGGTCCTCATTTTACCCACCTTGGAAGGAATGGAAGGCTGAGTCAACCTGGAGCCTGTCAGGATCAAACTCCTGACAGTCGGAAGAATTGGTCTGCTGTACTGCATTCTGGAAAGAAGGAAGGAAGGAAGGAAGGAAGGAAGGAAGGAAGGAAGGAAGGAAGGAAGGAAGGAAGGAAGGACAATAGCAATAGCATATAGACTTATATACTGCTTTACAGTGCTTTCCAGCCCTCTCTAAGTAGTTTACAGAGTCAGCATATTGCCCCCCAACAATCTGGGTCCTCATTTTACCTACCTTGGAAGGAGGGAAAGCTGAGTCAACTTTGAAGCAGTCAGGATCGAACTGCTGGCAATGAGCAAAGTCAGCCTATAGTACTGCACTCTAACCACTGCAATACCACGGCCCTTCCTCTCCCTCCCTCCCTCCCTCCCTGCCTCCCTCCCCCTTCCTTCCTTCCTTCCTTCCTTCCTTCCTCTCCCTCCCTGCCTCCCTGCCTCTCTCCCCCTTCCTTCCTTCCTTCCTTCCTTCCTTCCTTCCTTCCTTCCTTCCTTCCTTCCTTCCTTGTTAGCACTAGCACTTAGACTTATATACCACTTCACAGTACTTTATAACCTTCTCTAAGCTGTTTACATAGTCAGCATGTTGCCCCCCCCCCCCCAACAATCTGGGTCCTCATTTTATCCACCTTGGGAAGATGGAAGGCTGAGTCAACCTTGAGCCTGGTGAGATTCTCACTGCCAAATTGCAGGCAATCAGCAGAAGTAGCCTGCAGTACTGCACTCTAATTACAAGGAAGGAAGGAAGGAAGGAAGGAAGGAAGGAAGGAAGGAAGGAAGGAAGGAAGGAAGGAAATGAAAGTGAAAGAAGGATGGAAGGAGAGAGACAGAAGGTAGGGCAATAGCACTTATATACCGCTTCATAGTGCTTTTACAGCCCTCTCTAAGCGGTTTAGAGAGTCAGCCTATTTGCCCCCAACAATCTGGATCCTCATTTTACCCACCTTGGAAGGACAGAAGGCTGAGTCAACCTTGACCCCATCAGGATCAAACTCCTGGCAGTCAGTAGAGTTAGTCTGCAGTACTGCATTCTGGAAGGAAGGAAAGAAGGAAGGAAGGAGAGACAGAAGGAAAGAAGGAAGGACTAGCCATAGCCCTTAGACTTATATGCTGCTTCACAGGGCTCTACAGCCCCTCTCTAAGTGGTTTACAGGGTCAGCCTATTTGCCCCCAACAATCTGGGTCCTCATTTTACCCACCTCGGAAAGACGGGAGGCTGAGTCAATAGGAAGGGAGGGAGGGAGGGAGGGAGGGAGGAAGGAAGGAAGGAAGATAGCAATAGCACTTAAGACTTATATGCTGCTTCACAGTGCTCTACAGCCCCTCTCTAAGTGGTTTGCAGAGTCAGCCTCTTGCCCCCAACAATCTGGGTCCTCATTTTACCCACCTCGGAAAGACGGGAGGCTGAGTCAATAGGAAGGGAGGGAGGGAGGGAGGGAGGGAGGGAGGGAGGGAGGAAGGAAGGAAGGAAGATAGCAATAGCACTTAAGACTTATATGCTGCTTCACAGTGCTCTACAGCCCCTCTCTAAGTGGTTTGCAGAGTCAGCCTCTTGCCCCCAACAATCTGGGTCCTCATTTTACCCACCTTGGGAAGATGGGAGGCTGAGTCAACCTTGAGCCTGGTGAGATTCGAACTGCCAAATTGCAGGCAGCCGGCAGTCAGCAGAAGTAGCCTGCAGTACTGCACTCTCACCACTGCACCACCGTGGCAACATTCACTTAGCAACTATCTCAGTTAACAGCGGAAATTTTGGACTCAACTGTGGTCCGGGGTCAAGGACTACATACCTATTGTTCCCATGCATGGTAAATTTAGGTGTATCAGCTTAAGGGCATTTTTTGTCAGGGCAACTGTGTTCTTTCGCGATCTATTTTTGTTCACATTTCATAAGGCATATATGACAGCATCTTTCCCTGGGCATGTTGTGCGTCTCTTCACAAGTCCCACTTGTCAAAAGAAGGGCATGCGGTTTCTTCTGCCAATGATCGAGATGCTCCTTTCAGGCTTTGTAGATGAGAAAAAAGCACGCAGCGTGCAGAACGAAAACAGACTTAAGTTCATTTCTTCAAAAGGGGGATATTTCCTGAAAGGGTCCTCCAGAAAATCACCCTGAAGGCAGAACAACAGAAGAACAGAGTTGGAAGGGACCTTGGAGGTCTTCTAGTCCAACCCCCTGCTCAGGCAGGAGACCCTATATCATTTCAGACAAATGGTTGTTCAATTCCTTCTTTAAAAACCTCCAATTTTGGTGCACCCACAGCTTCTGGAGGCAACTTCTGTTCCACTGATTAATTGTTCTCACTGTTGGGAAATTTCTCCTCAGTTCTAGGTTGCTTCTCTCCTTGATTTAGTTTCCAGCCATTGTTTCTTGTTTTATTTTTATTTATTTATTTTATTCAATTTATATCCCGCCCTTCTCCAAAAGGACCCGGGGCGGCCTTCTGTCTTGCCTTCTTTTTTGTGTCTGTCTGTCTGTATAAATATGTATGTATATGCATATAGAGAGAGGGGGGCGGAATGGTGGTTCAGTGGCTAAGTTGCTGAGCCTGTTGATCAGAAAGGTCAGCAGTTTGGCGGTTCGAATCCCTAGCACCGCGTAACAGAGTGGGTATATATATATAGTGTATGTATATACATATGTGAATATACATACACACATTTAACTTTATACACACATACTGTATATAGAGAGAGTTAAAAAACTAAAATCTAAGCTTTGTTAGATTATATGTGTGTGTGTGTGTGTGTGTGTGTGTGTGACACTTGTTTATTTATTTATTAGCTCAAACCTAACACATATATCAGGAGGAGAACCTGGTGGCTTAGTGGCTAAAACATCTGCCTAACATGTAATACAGCCCCGGTTCAAATCCCAGTAAGGGTATGGCTAGCTGATGAGACCTGAATAGCTCGAAATAGATCTATCCTAGTCTATCTTATTTATTTATTTATCAGCTCAAAACCTAACACACACACACACACACACACTCACATATATATTGCATTCTTAAAGTGTATGTAAACATCAAAATCCAAAGCATGCATTTCTCTGCCTCTAATTGCTAAAATAAAATGATACAACTTTCCATAACAGAATAAAAAAGTTGGAAGGGAAGGACCTTGGAGGTCTTCTAGTCCAACCCTCTGTTCAGACAAATGGCTGTCCAACATCTTCTTCAAGACTTCCAGTGCTGGAGGCAACTTCTGTTCCACTGATTAATTGTTCTCACTGTCAGCAAATTTCTCCTTAATTCTAAGTTGCTTCTCTCCTTGATTAGTGTCCACCCATTGCTTCTTGTTCTACCCTCAGGGGCAGCCCCTGAGATACTGGAAGACTGCTATCCTGTCTCCCCTAGTCCTTCTTTTCATTAAACGAGACACACCCAGTTCCTGCAACTGTTCTTGTTCCACTTAGTCTCACAGAACGAAAAGAGCATGAAATCTTGTCGTTGGTAACTTTGACAGAGAGCCTACCCTTAAAAAATAAAAATAAAAAAATAGCACAGGCTGAAAAGTTCCCGTTGCAAAATTGGACGGGCGCCTCCTTTTGCAAACGGCGAAACCTTTTGTTTGCATCCTTCGTGGCAAAGGTTAACGCGGCCCTGGCTAAAATGAATGGAGTTGGACAGGTGCCTCTCGCATCCTTTATTTCCATCATGGCAATCCTTCACCCCCCTGGCACCATCGCCCGACGTTAGCGGAGGGCCCGGTGGTTTGCTTTGCTTACAGCTGCATAAATCACTGCCAAGCTGTGTTTGGAGCAAACCTGATCCAGCTCTGGTCAACATTCGAGATCATGTCGACGTCAGGAGATTAAATGGCTAAAAATATAAACCGCGAGCGGTAAACACCGAGCTCTAAGCCCATCTGAATGTACCCAAGAATGCATGGCGAGTACAGGACATCGTCTCAGGATAAATAAATAAAAAAGGTCAGCAAAATGGCCTAAAGGCTTAATCGAGAACCCAAAGGTGCTTTTTCAAGAGGCAACTTGTTTTTATACAGTAATACAATAGCAGAGTAGGAAGGGACCTTGGAGGTCTTCTAGTCTAACCCCCTGCCTAGGCAGGAAACCCTATACCGTTTCAGACAAATGGCTGTCCAACATCTTCTTAAAGACTTCCAGTGTTGGGGCATTCACAACTTCTGGAGGCAACTTCTGTTCCACTGATTAATTGTTCTGGTTTTTTTTTTCTTTGAAGACGTTTCCCTTCTCATCCAAGGAGCTTCTTCAGCTCCGACAGGATGGTGAGGAATGGAAGGATTGATTCTCCTTGCAGACAAAGCTGGTCATTTGCATCCTTTTAGAGGGCCACTGAGGCCACTTGGAGGTTTCTCTGTGTCCTCAGGGTCACCTGAGTGGTGCAAATGGTTCCTGGAGTCTGCCATTTTTTCCCTCTGGAAAACCATTCCTACTCCCACCCCAATCTAGAGGGTTTTCATCCCAAATTGTCTAGCTAAAAGTCTGTAGAGATTCTCAATCATCCAGGACATGGTTGTCCCAAAGGCGCTTTTTCAGGAAGCAACAGGACTTTCTGGGGTTTTTTTTTCTTTGAAGACATTTCGCTTCTCCTCCGAGAAGCTTCTTCAGCTCCGACTGGATAGTGGGGAACGGAAGGATTGATACTCCTTGCAGACAAAGCTGGTCGTTTGCATCCTTTTAGTGGGTCGTTGAGGCCGCTTGGAGGTTTATCTGCGTCCTCTGAGTCACCTGAGTAATGCAAGTGAGAGTGGATAAATTCCATTTTCGCTGCCACTACAGATAAACCTCCTGTGAAGATCCCAGAAGAAAACCTAACAAATTTACGAGCCTCGAGACAAAGTTCAAAAGAAATCCAATCATTTATTAGGATCAACATTCTGGCGTTACTTCGGTGCAGCTAACACTGAAAATCATTTAATGGTGTCTGCATTTTACACACACCCCCTGTGCCCCCTCCCCTCTGCCTCGTAATAAATCACATTAGCCAATTAGCAGCATAATTGAATCTATCCATGCGCATTCACAGGCCAGCTTTTGAATTCCCCTCTGACCACAGGAATGCCTGGAATCCTCGTTTCTCTATGGCAACTCGATAAGAGTCATCGTGATGTTTTGCGAGTTGACACCTCCAAGTGGCCGCAACGACTCTCAGCGGTTGCAGGCCAGTATCGGTCTGCAGACCTGGGATTGGAGACCCCCGACTCTAAAGCCCGTTTTATGATGCTTTCGTTAAGACTTTTTCTTCTGCAATCCTTTCCTGCCCTTTTATTTCTTCCAATTGGCTTGTTGTCTTAGGCTCTCAAAGCCTGTGCAATTAAAATATTCTGAATTCTCAAACGGGCTGTTTAGAAGGAAAGGGGAAGGAAACTCCTTCAGCTGCTGATCAACCATTTCTGGAGGCCTCAACGTGACAGCTTGAATTTTAAGGATGCACGATGGGTCCTGATAAGCATGGCCTCCCCCACCAGAAGTCTTAGTTCCTTCTCTGTAGCGGTTGCAAAAAAAAAAAAACCCACTCAGCAAACATGACTTTAATGGTCTTTAAGATCTGGAAAATAAGACCCGCTGGTGCATGATTATTTTTCCCAGAAGCTAAAGTTTGCCTAATCGTTGTTTATGGAGATTCTCGGTCATCCAAGTCATAGTTATCTCAAACAATTGGACTTGTTGGTTTCCCCCCCCCCTTTTTCTTCTTTGAAAATACAATAATACAATAGCAGAGTTGGAAGGGACCTTGGAGGTCATCTAGTCCAACTCCCTGCCTAGGCAGGAAGCCCTATAGCATTTCAGACAAATGGCTCTCCAACATCTTCTTAAAGATTTCCAGTGTTGGGGCATTCACAACTTCGGGAGGCAACTTCTGTTCCACTGAATAATTGTTCTAACTGTCAGGAAATTCATTCACAATCCACTCTATAGCCTAGAGTCTCGGCGTTGCCTCCAACTCCAGCGATTCAGCCCTCTCGAGAGCAGTCAAATGTTCCGGTCCTCCATCAGCAAAGGTAACCAAGCCCCCCGCAGCATGTTCTTCCACGCCTGGGTCGAAGACAAGGACCCCCCCCCCCCCGACCGCCATCGGGATGGGGAAATCCCAGCAAGCCAACCGTACGGCTGGAGTCCTTTAAAAGGAATTCCCTGCCCGTTAGGGGCCGTAAAAGAAACAAAACAGCGGACTCGACCGTCGCCTCCGGGAAACCGGAAGGAAGTCCCTCCTCAGTTCTAAGTTGCTTCTCTCCTTGATTAGTTTCCACCCATTGCTTCTTGTTCTGCCCTCAGGTGCTTCTTCAGTTAGTTCCTTCTAGAGAAACCAAACATTTTCAAAGGGAAAAACCTGAGAAAGTCCAGTTTCTCTTTGGGATGTAATATTTGCTCCACAAGAATGACACCAATTGATTGATTTTTATTCTCTGTTTATTAAATTTGTATGCCACCCCCCCCCCTCTCTCTCTCTCTCTGTGAAGCGACTCTGGGCAGCGGACATAACAGGTAGGCCTTGACTTAGAACAGTTGGCTTAGTGACCGTTCAAATGTAAATGCCACGGAAAAAGTGGACTTACGACCGTTTTCCACACTTACGACTGTTGCAGCATGGCTGTGGGTTTTACATTTGGATGCCACATATTTATGATGGTTTGCCATGTCCCAAGGTCACGTCATCCCTTTCTGCGACCTTCTGACAAGCCCAGTCAGAGGGGAAGGCGGATTCACTTAACAACTGCGTTGCTAACTTAGTGGCTGAAGTGATCCGCTTAGTGATGATGGCAAGAAAGGTCGAAAAACGGGACAAAGCCCACATCACAACTGTCTCGCTTAGCCACAGACGGTTTGGCTCAAAGAGATGCAGTGGCTAAGACGCGGAGCTTGTCGATCAGAAAGGTCGGCAGTTTTGGCGGTTCGAATCCCCAGCGCTGCATAACGGAGGGAGCTCCCGTGACTTGTCGTAGCTTCTGCCAACCTAGCAGTTCGAAAGCATGTAAAAAATGGAAGTAGAAAAATAGGAACCACCTTTGGTGGGAAGGGAACAGCGTTCTGTGCGCCGTCGGTGTTGAATCATGCTGGCCACATAACCACGGAGATGTCTCCGGGCAGCGCTGGCTCTCCGGCTTTGAAACAGAGATGAGCACCGCCCCCTAGAGTCGGGAACGACTATGTGCGAGGGGGAACTTTGACCTTTTTACCTGTAGAGGCTAGACTACTGCAATGCTCTCTACATGGGGCTCCCCTTGAGGTGCACCCGAAGACTGCAGCTAGTCCAGAACGCAGCCGCGCGGGCAGTCCTGGGAACCTCTAGGTTTGCCCACGTAACACCGCTCCTGCGCGAGCTGCATTGGCTGCCTGTTGTCTTTCGGGTGCGCTTCAAGGTGTTGGTTACTATCTTTAAAGCGCTCCATGGCACGGGACCTAGTTATCTGCGGGATCGCATCCTGCCCCATACATCCCTTCGGCCGATTCGCTCCCACAGAGAGGGACTTCTCCAGGTGCCGTCCGCTAGGCAATGCCAGCGGGTGACACCCAGGGGAAGGGCCTTCTCTGTGGTGGGCCCAACCCTCTGGAACGACCTACCCCCCGAAATTAGAACAACGACGGACCTCCGCTCCTTCTGTCAGAAGTTAAAAACTCACTTATTTCAGCAGGCCGACCTGGCTTAACTCTTATACCTAGCCATAATAAAAATAAATTTGTTTTAATTTGAATTTTAAGGGTATTGTTAAGGTTTTTTAGGGATTTTAAATATTGTTTTAGCAAAGGGGTAATTTAATTCAGTTTCAATATTTTGTATGTTGTATATTGTTATTTATTAGATTTTAATTTCCTGTGCACCGCCCCGAGTCCCCATGGGGGAGAGGGGGCGATCTATAAATTTAAATAATTAATAAATAAATAAATAAATAAACAAACAAACAAACAAACAAGATGACCAGGGCATGAGTGACTGAGCGCACCGTCTGGGAAACCCATCAGCTATGTATTTTCCTAAAACCATATTATACAGATAGTCCCTGACTTACAACAAGTTCAATCGAGTGACCGTTCGAACTTACAGCAGCTCCAGAAAACGCGACCTACGACCGTTTTTCGCAATTACAGTCTCGGCATCCTTCACCTGATTAAAATTCGGACGCTTGGCCACTGGTTTCTTACTTAACGACCGTGGCTGTGTCCCAAGGTCACGTGATCCCCTTTTTTACGACCTCCGAACAAGCAAAGTCAATGGGGAAGCGGCGTTTCACTTAACGACCGGGTTGCTAACATAGCAACCCGGGTGATTCCCTGAACAGCAAGACAGGTTGTAGAATGGGGTAGGAGTCGCTTAACCAAGGTCTCGCTTAACGCCAGAAATGTTGTGCTCCTTTGTGGCCATAGGGATCGGATCCTGCCTCATACATCCTCACGGCCGATTCGCTCCCACAGAGAGGGGCTTCTCCGGGTGCCGTCCTCTAGACTTTGTCAGCGGGCGACGCCCAAGGGAAGGGCGCTCTCTGTGGCGGGCCCTGCCCTCTGGAACAACCTTCCCCCCGATATTAGGACAACCACGGACCTCCGCTCCTTCCGTCTGAAACTAAAAACATATCTTTTCTGCTTGGCTGGCCTAGGGTAGTCTCTCTGCTATAGGGTTTTTATTTAATTATTGGGTATTTTAGTGTTTAATGGGATTTTAGCACAGGTATTAGATTTAATTCGTTTTTATGCTATGTTTGTATATTTATTGTTTTATTTTTCCCTGTGCACCGCCCCGAATCCCTGTGGGGAGAGGGAGCGGTTTTACAAATTAAATATTATTATTATTATTATTAAATAAGTCGGGGACTAAGCAGTATTCCGCTCTGCTTAAAGGAGCCTGTCAGATCAGCAAAAGTCCCTGGTTTTTTTTGTTTTTTCCTGGTAATTTTTTTATTTATTTTGCATGGACAAAGATAGAACAAACATAGCGAAGAAAAACATAGAAAGCCATCTTCCATTACAAATTATAAATTTTGAAGAATGGGTCAGTTAATCACAAATTTCTCCGGGGTTTCTTCAATAGTCATCCCTTGTTTCTCATATCAATTATTACAATTATTATATCTCAACCTTAATTTTACTAATGGTTTTTACATCCTTTTATATGTAAAGTAAAACTACAGCTTGCCTCCAGCAGTTGTGAATGCCCCAACCCTGGAAGTCTTTAAAAAGATGTTAGACAGCCATTTGTCTGAAATGGTATAAGATTCCTGCCCATGCAGGGGGTTGGACTAGAAGACCTACAAGGTCCCTTCCAACTCTGCTATTGTATTATTGTATTGTATATAATGGCATTCTATTGATAAGAAAGTAAGTTAAAAAGGACAAGTCATCGCTCTATATTGTATACTTTAGAGCAGCCCTCTAGGGCAGGGGTCTGCAAAGTCGGCTCTTTTAAGACTGGTGGACTTCAACTCCCAGAATTCCCCAGCCAACTATGCTGGCTGGGGAACTCTGGGAGTTGAAGTCCACCAGTCTTAAAAGAGCCGACTTTGCAGACCCCTGCTCTAGGGCAATGGTGGCAGCTTTATGACCTGCAGACTTCAACTCCCAGACTCCCTGAGCCAGCCATGCTTTTAAGGGGACTGGACGTCCGGAAATCGCCAAGCAGACTTCTGGGAGTTGAAGTCCACCCATCTTAAAGCATGCTGGTAGGGTGCCTCAGGGCAAGCCCACATAACACCTCTCCTGCGCGAGCTGCACTGGCTGCCTGTGGCCTTCCGAGTGCGCTTCAAGGTGTTGACTACCATCTTTAAATCGCTCCATGGCTCGGGGCCTAGCTATATACGAGACCGCCTCCTGCCCCATACATCCCTTCGTCCGGTCCGCTCCCACAGAGAGCGCATTCTCCGGGTGCCGTCGGCTGGGCAATGCTGGCTGGCGACACCCAGGGGAAGAGCCTTCTCTGTGGCGGGCCCGGCCTTCTGGAACGACCTACCCCCCGACCTTCGCACTACCTCGGACCTCCGCCTCTTCCGCCAACGTCTTAAGACGTACTTATTCCAACAAGCCGGCCTAGGATAGCCGCCCGCTTCTGACTTTTTAAAAATAAATTATAATTCAGCAAGGTTTTAACAATGGATTTTAGCACGGGTGTAATTAATTTAATATATTTTAATTGATGTATTTTGTATTTTATGGTTTTATATAATGCCTGTGCGCTGCCCTGGGTCCTAACAAGGAGAAGGGCGGGGTATAAATTTGATAAAATAAATAAAATAAATTTCTGGGAGTTGCATTACTGGCAGGGGAATTCTGGGAGTTGTAGTCCACTCAATCTGAAAGCAGACTGGCAGGGGATTTCTGGGAGTTGCATTGCTGGCAGGGGAATTCTGGGAGTTGTAGTCCACCCATCCTAAAGCATGCTAGCAGGGGAATTCTGGGAGTTGTAGTCCATCCATCTTAAAGCATTGCTGGCAGAAATTCTGGGAGTTGAAGTCCTTCAGACTTAAAGTTGCAAAGGTTGGAGACCCCTGCTTTAGAAGACATACCGACCGGGTATTCACAATTTCTCTGCATCTCTAGAATGGTTATTATTCCTAAAGAATCTCATTTTATAAATTTTAAATCAAACAGTTCATCATATACCTTAATATCAATATCCCAAAGTTCTCATCTAGTATTCCAAATTTAGTCTATTTCTTCTTCAAACATATCTTTAAAACCTGACCACCTAGTGGCGTCCATTCTTTTGACTATTTGGAAAACTTAAGAGCGTTTTAGATTATTATTGAAAAGTTTATATAGGTATGTGGGGAGGTCCCCGTTTTGTGTTATTCCAGCGCTGGCTGGCTGCACTTTGCAAACAATAGGCACATCTATGCCAGTTTAAAACAAAGCCCCTTAATCAATGTTTTCTAAGACAGGAATGCATCCTGCCCTCTCCTCTCTGCTGCGCTGCCTCCAATGATGCCAGTTGGTTTCCGAGCTGCCCTTTCTCATGCCCCCGATATCTTCCCACATGCGGGGACCTGCCCTCTGCCAGTTACCTATCTGATGGGGAGCCTACGGAGCGGAGGCGACAAGAAGCCCAAAGGGAAATGACTCAGAGCGGGTTTTTATAGGAAGAGCTGCCCGGATTACGGGTTAATCCCTGGCTTGGTGCCAACGGCCGCATGCCACGTTTCGTGAAAAGACATTCGCTTAGCTGCTCGCAGCAAGAGTGCCAATAAAGGAGAATGTTTTGTAGCCCAGGGTTGAACTATGGGGGTGCTTGGCGCTCTCTGAGCTCGGTTGTTGTCTTGCAGACGTTTCATTACCCAGGTAGGTGACACCATCAAGGCTAGAAGAGAATGGGGTTTCTGGAGAGGAGAAGGAGAAAAGGACTTTGGGGTTCTTGGTGCTCTCTGAGCTTGGTTATTGTCTTAATAATAATAATAATAATAATCTTTATTGTCATTGTACTAAAATTACAATGAAATTGCAGACGTTTCACTACCCAGCTAGGTAATATCATCAAGGCGAGAAGAGAATGGGATTTGTGGAGAGGAGGAGGAGAGGAAGAGGAAGAGGAGGAGGCGACTGGCATCCTTGATGCTGTCTGAGCTTGGCCGTTGTCTTACAGACGTTTCATTACCCAACTAGGTGACATCCTCAGGGCTAGTCACTGAGGATGTTCTCTAATATGGGTAATGAAAAGCCTGCAAGAAAACAGGGTCAACCAAGGATCCCTCAAGAGCGTTCATGATCCAAGACTTCTTAGAGCTAAATGAGAGCCTGTGAAAGGAAACCTGCCAATGGCTGGGACTGATAGGAATTGTAGTCCAAAACCAGGAGAGAGCAGCAGGCTTGAATCTGACCGCCTGCAAATTAGTTTCTAAGAATCCTAAGTTACCCTCAACCTTGTGTCAACTGACCGAAACCAAGATTGTCCTTGGGTTGTGTTTCTCAATCTTAAGCCATTTTAAGATTGGCTGACTTCAACTCCCAGAAAGAGGGCAGAGAAGAGCAACAGAGATGATTAGGGGACTGGAGACTAAAACATATGAAGAACAGTTGCAGGAACTGGGTGTGTCTAGTTTAATGAAAAGAAGGATCAGGGGAGACATGATAGCAATGGTCCAATATCTCAGGGGTTGCCACAAAGAAGAGGGAGTCAAACTATTCTCCAAAGCACCAGAGGGCAGAACAAGAAGCAATGGGTGGAAACCAATCAAGGAGAGAAGCAACTTAGAACTGAGGAGAAATTTCCTGATAGTTAGAACAATGAATCAGTGGAACAGAAGTTGCCTCCAGAAGTTGTGAATGCCCCAACACTGGAAATCTTTAAGAAGATGTCTTTAAAAGATGTTTTTAAACGTCTTTAAAAAACCAACACAGTTCTAGGCTGCATCAACAGAGGGATAGAATCAAGATCACGTGAAGGGTTAATACTACTTTATAATGCCTTGGTAAGGCCATATTTGGAATACGGCATTCAGTTTTGGTTGCCATGATGTAGAAAAGATGTGGAGACTCTAGAAAGAGTGCAGAAAAGAGCAACAAAGAGGATGAGGGGACTGGAGACTAAAACATATGAAGAACGGTTGCAGGAGCTGGGTAGGTCTAGTTTAATGAAAAGAAGGACTCAGGGAGAAATGATAGCAGTCTTCCAATATCTCAGGGGTTGCCCCAAAGAAGAGGGAGTCAAACTATTCTCCAAGGCACCTGAGGGCAGAACAAGAAGCAATGGGTGGAAACTAATCAAGGAGAGAAGCAACTTGGAACCGAGGAGAAATTTCCTGACAGTTCAAACAATCAGTGGAACAGAAGTTGCCTCCAGAAGTTGTGAATGCCCCATCCCTGCAAGTCTTTAAGAAGATGTTGGATAGCCATTTGTCTGAAACTGTATAAGGTTTCCAGCCTAGGCAGGGGGTTGGACTAGAAGACCTCCAAGGTCCCTTCCAACTCTGCTATTGTATTATTGTAGTTAATGCCCCAGCCAGCATTCCTCAATCAAGGAGCTACCAAGCTAACGCTAAACCACAGCCTCAGCAAGGAACCGCCATGGATACTCCCACCAATACTAACAGGCCAAGCTACCTGTGTGCAATTGGAGAGCAAACTTCCCTACTCCCTCCTAGCACTGATGGCGTTACCTAGCTGGGTGATGAAACATCTGCAAGAAAACACGCTCAGGGGAAAAGCAAAGACACCCTCCTCCCCTCATTTCAATTCTGAGCTACAAATATTCTGCTTCGTTGTCTGTCCGCAGAAGGATTATCATTTTTTCCGCTGCTTTTCCTTGGCTATTTAATTCACCTTAATAGTATCCAGGGAACAGAATGTCCCAACAGCTATTAATTCCTTTATCACTAGCGAATGTTCAGCTCAAAGTCCTCAATTAATAGTTTGGAAAGAATAATCTCTTTGGAGAGATAGCAATACGGCGTTGCGCTGATAGGACAGTGAGTAGAAGGTGGCTAGAGTAGTTTGCTACTCCACTTATCTTGTGTGACACCCATTTCCCTATCAGCTGTGGGCTTTCTTTTATTCATTTTTATTTATTTTATTAAATTTATATCCCGCTCTTGTCCAAACGGACCCAGGGCGGCGTAGATGGAAGGACCTCTTATGTCTCAGGAAATTTTTCAACGTTGTTGCTCTATAAAATAAACCTCTAGAGCTGTTTATACGAATTTAAAAAAGGAGAAAATAGATTATTCCGCATATATTCATTTAAAAAGTTGCGTACAGGTAAGTCTTTTACTTACAACAGGTCACTTAGAGACGCTTCAAGGTTACAACGGCCCTTCCCTCCGAGGGAGAGGTAATTAAAAAATATTAGACTGTGCAGAAATACAATACAATAGCAGAGTTGGAAGGGACCTTGGAGGTCTTCTAGTCCAACCCCCTGCCTAGGCAGGAAGCCCTATATCATTTCAGACAAATAGCTATCCAACATCTTCTTAAAGACTTCCAGTGTTGGAGCATTCACCACTTCTGGAGGCAAGTCGTTCCACTGATTAATTGTTCCCACTGTCAGGAAATTTCTCCTCATTCTAAGTTGCTTCTCTCCTTGATTAGTTTCCACCCATTGCTTCTTGTTCTACCCTCAGGTGCCTTGGAGAATAGTTTGACTCCCTCTTCTTTGGGGCAACCGCTGAGATATTGGAAGGCTGCTATCGTGTCTCCCCTGGTCCTTCTTTTCATTAAACTAGACATACCCAGTTCCTGCAACCGTTCTTCGTATGTTTTAGTCTCCAGTCCCCTAATCCTCTTTGTTGCTCTTCTCTGCACTCTTTCCAGAGACTCCACGTCTTTTCTACATCGTGGTGACCAAAACTGAATGCTGTATTCCAAGTGTGGCCTTACCAAGGCCTTATAAAGTGGTATTAACCCTTCACGTGATCTTGATTCTATCCCTCTGTTTATGCAGCCTAGAACTGTGTTGGTTTTTTTGGCAGCTGCTGCACATGGCTGGCTCATATTTAAATGGTTGTCTACTAGGACTCCAAGATCCCTTTCACAGTTGCTACTATTGAGCAAGGTACCATCTATACTGTACCTGTTCATTTTGTTTCTCTTGACTAAATCTAGAACCTTACTTTTTTCACCATTGAATTTCATTTTATTAGATAGTGCCCAATGTTCAAGTGTGTCTAGATCCTTCTGTGTCTTAAGCCTATCTTCTGGAGTGTTGGCTATTCCTGCCAGCTTGGTGTCGTCTGCAAATTTGATGAGTTCCCCATTTATCCCCTCATCCAAATCGTTGATGAAGATGTTGGAGAGTATTTCTTCAACATTCAATATTTGCAACTTAGGGTTCAACTGTGAACCTTTGGTGCTCTCTCGGCTTCATCATTTTCTTGCAGACATTTCTGGCCCTATGACTGGTCCAAAGTCACCAGCTGATTTTAATGCCTAAGGCAGGATTCGAACTCACCATCTCCTAGTGATCGGCTGCAATTCACCCAGTTGGCTTTCGCCCTTAAGGGGAGACTAGAACTGTCATGCCCCCGTCGGAGCCTGGTTCTGTGGAGGGCAGACGAGACGGAACTGGAGCAGACAGAGATTGAGAGATGTCGACTTTTGGAGGAAAATGGGGAGGAGTAGGCCCAGTGAGGGCAGGGTCTTTCAGGATTGGGAGGGCTTGCAGGCGGGGAGGAAGGGGGGTGGGGGGGGTGCGGGATTTTCAAGAGAAACTAAGCAGTGAACATGAGAGAGAGAGAGAGTGCGATGAGCAAGGATCATCCCCTCCTGATCCAAGAGCATGGAGAGTGGAGAGAAGGCGAGAACAGCGCAGACTGACCCGATTAATCAGGAGGAGAGCACCCCTCCCCTCTTCACAAGGCGCACCTGCGGAATGAGCCTTAAGGAGATGCTGTGGAGAAGGGCATTTGTCGGGAACAAACACTGAATTCGTAGTGTGTTGAGTGCCAAGTGTTGAGTTACTCGTTTCAAGAGTCACCCAGTTGGATTTCGTCCTTCAGGTGAGACTAGACCTCACCATCACCTACCCGGCAGGGGAATTCTGGCAGTTGAAGTCCATAACACTTAAAGTTATCCAGTTTGGAGACTCCTCCTTTAAAGAATAGGTACGCTGAGCGACAACACAGTGACCTGAGGCCCCCGTACAAAGAGATGCATAGCACTGCATTTACTTATCAGTTACGTTCTATTAGTATTATACCTTTTAATCTCAGTTGCTACCGTTTCATCTCAATTTGCATCTCTTACATAAATTCAACTACTCATTAAGATTTCCAAACTCAAAGATAAAGTATAAACTATGGGGGAAAAGCAGGCTAAGATTGTTCAACAGGAAGTGCCAGATAGGAGATATAAGCAGCTGAGCTAATTATTGAATTTATGTGCACCCTGTCTCGAGGCAGTGAATATCTCCCCCACACAAATCTTGCTCCTAATGTCCCCACAACAAGAATCCTGTGGGGTGGGGTGGGCTGAGGGCAGACTGGCCCAAAGACCACCCACCCAGATTTCGTGTGGAAGGCGGAATTAGAACTTGTTGCTGGCTGGGGAATTCTGAGAATTGGTCCACCCATCCTAAAGGCGGAGAAAATACATCTGCAGCTTTTAGCATGTCAGAAAAGGGAAAAAAGCTGCCCTTTTATAAGAAGAATTTTATAAGCTGATTTTCGGCCTTCCGGAGGGCCATGGGAGGCCGTTTTCGCCCTTCCCAGGCTTCAGGAAAGCCTCTGGATCCTGGGGAGGGCGAAAAACAGGCCCAACAGGCCAACCGGAAGTTTGGAAACAAACTTTCCTGGCTTTCCTAAAGCCTGGGGAGGGCGAAAACGGCCTCCCCTGGCCCTCCGGAAGGCCAAAAACCAGCTGGCTAGTGACCCCTCTGACCCTGCGGAAGGCCGAAAATCAGCTGGCTAGCAGTTCCCCTGGCCCTCCGGAAGGCAGAAAATCAGCTGGCTAGTGGCCCCTCTGACCCTCCCGAAGGCCGAAAATCAGCTGGCTAGCAGCTCCCCTGGCCCTCCGGAAGGCCGAAAATCAGCTGGCTAGCAGCTCCCCTGGCCCTCCGGAAGGCCGAAAATCAGCTGGCTAGCAGCTCCCCTGGCCCTCCGGAAGGCCGAAAATCAGCTGGCTAGCAGCTCCCCTGGCCCTCCCGAAGGCCGAAAATCAGCTGGCTAGCAGCTCCCCTGGCCCTCCGGAAGGCAGAAAATCAGCTGGCTAGCAGCTCCCCTGGCCCTCCGGAAGGCAGAAAATCAGCTGGCTAGCGTGCACATACGCGTCAGGCTGAGGGCTGCCATGCTGGCAAATATGGCTCCGCGTGCCGCAGGTTCACCATCATGATCCTAGGTGTTTGTCTGAGGTAAATCTGGTCAACCTCCGAGAGCTTAACGTTTATCCGAGCTCCCAGGTTTGACGTTTGGACCGCTCTGGCATGGTGTAATGAAGAGGTTTGTTGCCTGAATGGGTGTTGGGCAATTCCTAACGCCTTTCGTCCTGTGTTGGATCCTGGATGAGGGGCTGCTTTCTCATCCTAAACATTCTGCTTTTGTTAGCTGCCCAACTTTGCTGCAAGCGGTTTCGAAAGGCCCCGCCTTGAATGGATTTGTGCCCGCAGCATTTGCTTTGCTTATGAATAGAGCCATCTGGATAGTAAGCTGCTTCTCTGAACAAGCTCTTTATCCCCTTTTTTTATTTATTTATTTTATTTATTCAATTTATATCCCGCCCTTCTCCAACAGGACCCAGGGCGGCGACCTTAAGTGCTGGCATCAGCTCTGGGCTATTACAAAAAGGTGGGGCCTGCTTTCTGCCTCTAAAAAAACACCACATTTCTCCATTTTCCCTCTTTTGGAGGAAATAGAACGTTCTGCCTTTTTAATATTCCTCAAAAATATTTCATTCCTCTAGGACCGTGCCCGGGGGGGGGGGGGGTTTCTTCCCATAGGACCTTCGAGCGGTCATTAAATGAACCGTCGTTAAATCGAGGACTGCCTGTATTTTTTCTTTCTTTCTTTCCTCGACGGTATCTTATTGCGGAATCTAAAACGGCTTCGAACGGGGCTGTGCCTTCCGAGGAAAGCGTCCGTCCCCCAATGCTGGCTCTGTCGTTTCACGGTCTCACGCTTGTTCCTCTGCATTGCAGCTGGAAGTCACGTGGGTTGGCAACAGTTTCCTTTGCATTTCAAACCAGGCAATAGAGGAAGTTGTTAATTCGGACAAGTGCGGCTCCCTCCCCTACTTTTGCCTTCACAAATGACAATTAGCCTGCTGGAGTGTGTGTGCGTGCGTGTATATATATATATATATTTTCCTCTCTGCAGCTGTTTTGTTGCTGAATACCTTAAATGTATGTATGTATGTATATGTATATGTGTGTGTGTGTATGTGTGTATATATATATATATATATATACACACATAATATATATATATATATATATATTGCCTAACATGTAATACAGCCCCGGTTCAAAACCCAGTAAGGGTATGGCTAGCTGATGAGAGCTAAAACGCTTGAAATAGATCTATCCTAGTCTTCCTGATTTATTTATTGATCAGCTCAAAGCACTGGGAAGCGGCATGTAAGTCGATTGCTATTTTAAGAGGGTATTTATTTCTATTTGATACCAGATTAATTTCTATTGGATGCTCCTATGCACAGGTGGACAAATTAACAGGCAAATATCTTTGGCCAAATCCGGGTTGTTTTATGATAAAAGGCAGCTTCAACATTCCAGATTTTGGAAGATGATATTGGTCTTTTATTTTAACATACCTATATCTAAATCTATATCTGTCTGTCTGTCTATATTCATTCTGGATGAGAACTTCAAATATTTCCCTCTGGGCTTCTCTGGAAATCGAGTATCTTACTTAACTCCTTTGAAATCTTGCCAGGATTTAGGTCGGTTAAGCAGAAATCTTCATTTCAAGCCTTGAGGACTGCCAGGCTCATGTTGTTAATAATAAGTGTTAAGTTTAGATCTAGAGTTACATAAGAAATCGATGTTGGAGGGGGGAAAATCCAAAATTGAAGTGGAAGGGAAGATAGTCCATCGAAAGGTCTGATCCAAACGAGGGATAAATCTTTAAATCCATTGATTTATTACTAAAAAAAATAAATAAATTTTTGAGAAGTCGTATTCTGAACATGATTTATTCATTATATCACATGGCAGAATAACAGAATTGGAAGGGACCTTGGAGGTCTTCTATTCCAACCCCCTGCTCAAGCAGGAGACCCTATATCATTTCAGGCAAATGGTTGTGAGGGAGGGAGGGAGGGAGGGAGGGAGGGAGGGAGGGAGGGAGGAAGGAAGGAAGGAAGGAATAATGAGAGGAAGAGAAGGTCTGAAGGGAGGTGCCCCCAACATGAGTCACTTCAATCTAGCAATGCTCACCTTGGCCACATCCCACCCCATCCATGCCCACCCCGGTCCCCTTGAGGTCAAACATTATAGTATTTGGCATTTTTCAATGCTTTGGCTATCTCTTTTCACAGCTCGGAAATAGAATAATCGTATAAGAAACTTATATTTCCGATACCAAGGAATGGATTTAGGTTATGAGTCCTTTTACCTCTTTTTGAAAAATATTTCTAAAGATGAAAAGAGGAAGCCATAGGTTTTCACGTGGTCCAGCCTAATGACAAAATTTAAGGCCTACATTGATTCTCTATTGATACCATAAACCAGCGGTAAAAATGGCCTTCAGAGGGCAAGGTTAAGGTCCTGACCTGCAATAGCAACGGTCACCTACTGGTGGTCTATGGACACTGGTGGTCTATGAGAAAATTTTGGTGGTCTGCAGGAAAATTATTTGCTTTTTTATATTGCACTAAATCAGGGGTCCTCAAACTACGGCCCCTGGGCTGGATACGTGCAATGAATGCTTGTGTTGCTGCAGAGAGTCTCCACCTTCTGGGTCTTTTTGTGTGGGGCAGAAATTCTGACTTGGGGTCTGCTTCAGCCTCCTGGTGGGGGGCTTTGGGCGAAGGCTGGAGGGAAGGGCCGCTGGTGGTGAAGAGCCGGAGGGCCTCATTGCAGTGGGACTGCATCCTGGCCTGGAACTGGCTGACCATCTCAGCCCGCTGAGCCTCCAGACGCCGCTACCTGGCCTTGCACTCCCGCAGGACTTCCCTTTGCTTGGAAATCCTATGCTCCTAGTCCTCAGTGAGGTGCTTCTGCTGAGCCGCCTCATTGGTCAGCTCCAATGTGAACTGAGCTGTTTTGCCAACTCTTTCTCCTGGTGGCTGCGTACTTCCGGCAACGGCTTCCTGTTGGGGCCCTAAAGGAGCCCGGGCGGGCAGGCGAGGATTGACGAATAGAGGCTGGTGAGGCGCCCCTCATGAGTGACGTAGAATTGGCCACACCCACCCAGTCACATGACCACCTAGCCACTCCCACCCAGCGGCTCATTAGGCGAATCATATTAGTGGTCCGCGGGATTTAAAATTATGGATTTAGTGGTCCCTGAGGTTGGGGACCTCTGCCATAAACCATCTTTTTCCCTTTCCTTTCCTTTCCTTTCCTTCTTTCCTTTCCTTTTCCTTTTCCTTTCTTTTTATTTAATTCTATGTGGGTTGAGTTTGTTTTAGCCACAGTGGCACTGTAGCTTCCTTTTCTACTGCATGATTGCCATTGTATTTTTCCGCTCTGCATTATAGTTGTTTGGCTTTTAAAGCTATTCTTTTAAATGGGGAGGGGGGGGAGTCTTTTCAAACTACGGTCCTTTGGGAATATAATGGAGGAAGAACAATTTTCGGAGCCAGCATCTGCTTTGGCGTTTGGTAGATTTCAACGCTTCTGACCAGCATCTACCTCCAAAGATTAAACTTGGAGTAAATTGTCTCCCGTTTTTTTCAAGCCAGATGGATCATTTTTTTGGCAGCTCTCGCCTTGTTCCTTCATGCGCTCAGCTATAAAAGCCAATGCAGGCTTTTGGTCACATTGACCTGTAGTATAAATCAGGGGTCCCCAACCTTTGCAACTTTAAGTCTGAAGGACGTCAGCTCCCAGACTTCTCCAGCCAGCAAAGCTGGTATAAATGGTAGCTTCATCCAGAAACCATTAATTGTGGAGAGCTTTTGCGATCCTTGGGTTGCTACAGATTGGAAGGCTCCGGGCATCCGTTACGATGTAAAACTGTTGAGATAAGGAGTGCCAGTTGTGGGCATTGCGTTATCTCCCCGCTGTGTGTTGGCCCAGGGCTGGGTCCAGTTCAGTGGTGGGTTGCTTTGACCTTTGCTACTGGCAATGTCAGGTCTGCCTCTAACGATAACCAAGAAAGAATCCACTCAACTCCATTTTGGAAGAACGAAGAGTACTTTTACTGGTTATGAAAAGATCGCAGCGAGGTAAAGCAAGGTCTGAGATCCCAGCGCGCGAAATCATACCTATCAATATCTGTCCAACCCCCTTTCCCCAATAACCCCCCACCCCATTGTCCAATGCGCAATCCCCACAGGCGTCACGTGGGTTGCATCTCCAGGAGCATCAGCAGGATGGCATGCAAGACCTTGACCACCGCACGGCCCCAGCCAGCGGTATGCGAAGTAGATGGTGAGAACATACTCCCTTCTCCAAATCTCCCTCCTGCACCGTACAGTCCCATTCCCAAATACCAAAGCCCCTCCCTCCCCGTTTCAATGGCAGCCGAAGCAAGCAGCAAAGCATGTGCATGCACACTCCACCGCCCTTGCGACACCCAGCTGAGTCACAGAGGTTGTGTAGGCGCTGCACACTATAAGGGGTGAAAAATGGCCTCCCTTGGCTCCCCAGAAGGCCGAAAATCAGCTGGCCAGTGTGGGAATGCACGCTGAATCTGACGGCTCGTGTGCCGATAAATACATCTCCGCGTGCCATAGGCTTGCCGTCACAGGAGCACATATGTGCGAAGGAAACCTTTCCCTTAATGTCAGTTTTATCCATTTCTGCACACTCTAATATTTGTTTAAATTGTATTATCTTCTCTCGGTGTTTCCTCATTTTTCCATTTTTCTGTGCAAATACGATCCTTGCTGGCCGGTGCACCCACTCCTGTACAGCTGCTCAGCGACTACGAGAAACGAGGGAAGGATCAGGGAAAAAAAACAATTTCAGAAACGGCTGGCCCTCCTCACATTAAATAAGATCTTATTAGTCCTTAATTCGTCCCGCAGTCTCCTTTTGAAGACCTGTTATAAAGTGGTTGTGAGCTCCGGGCTAATCATGTGTAAGCATTTCTCCTGGCAATCAATTATTGGGATATAATACGATTCTGCATGCCAACTTTTGCCTAGAGGCAAGGCACGCCTGGCGTCTCTTATCTAAAGCTATGAAGTAGCACAATTACACAACTACTCTGCCTTTCCTCCCACGGAGAAGCAAATTGGCAATGTAGAAGAGGGAACGTTGGCAGCTGCCTGGAGATCTGGGACCCTGGGCCCTCGTGCCCACGAAGATCACTTAGAAGTATTAGAATTAGAATTGGAAGGGGCTTTGGAGGTCTTCTAGTCCAACCCCCTGCTTAGGCAGGATACCCCTGTACCAGGGGTGTCCAAACTTGGGAACTTTTAAGACTTGTGGACTTCAACTCCCAATTCTGGGAGTTGAAGTCCACAAGTCTTAAAGTTTCCAAGTTTGGACACCCCTGCCCTGTACCATTTCAGTAACAGTAACAGAGTTGGAAGGGACCTTGGAGGTCATTTAGTCCAACCCCCTGCTCACGCAGGATACCTAGACTAGGGATTCGAACCACCGAACTGCCAACTTTTCTGATCGACAAGCTCAAAGATCGACAAGGACAAATGGTTGTCCAATGTCTTCTTATAAACTTTCGGTGTTGGAGCATTCACAACTTCTGGAGGCAACTTCTCAGCGTCAGAACAAGAAAGGAGAGAAGCAACTTAGAACTGAGGAGAAATTTCCTGACAGTTAGGACAATTAACCAGTGGAACAGAAGTTGCCTCCAGAAGTTGTGAATGCCCCAACCCTGCAAGTCTTCAAGAAGATGTTGGATAGCCATTTGTCTGAAATGGTATAGGGTTTCCTGCCTACACAGAGAGTTGGACTAGATGGCCTCCAAGGTCCCTTCCAACTCTGCTATTGTATTGTATGGTATAGGTAGTACCTGATATTCAGCCGTTGTTCATCCTTGTTTTGACTTGGAGCACCTTAGGATTAGTTTTTAGGATTTTAGGATTTTTAGCGCAGGGATAAAATGTTTAATTTGATTTTATATATATTTATGATGTATCTATGCTTGTATGTTTTTAATTCCCCTGTGCACTGCCCCAAGTCCCTTCGGGGAGAGGGAGCGGTCTACAAATTAAAAAATATTTTTATTATTATTACTAGCTATACCCGGCCACGCGTTGCTGTGGCCCAGTCTGGTTAAATGGCCAACCAATCTATGTGTAGATCTACGTATTTATTTATTTATTTATTTTATTACATTTATATCCCGCCCTTCTCCGCAAAGGACCCAGGGCGGCGCACAGGAGATTTAAAAAACATACAAAAATAGAACATAAATAATTTAAAATATATATTAGATCCCAAACCTGTGCTAAAACTAATTATTAATTAAAACCCAATTTAAAACTTTTCTACAGTCCCCATGGGAGGTTAGGCTAGGCCGGCTTGATGAAAAAAGTATGTCTTTAGACATTGGCGGAAGAGGCGGAGGTCGGTGATGGTGCGGAGTTCAGGGGGTAGGTCGTTCCAAAGGGCAGGGCCCGCCACAGATACACCCAACCACTATATAAGCCCCAACCTACCTACCTACTGTATTTCTCCCTCTCTGTCTATCCCTCTACCTACCTACCACACCCAGTGTGTGGGGATTTGATTAAGATTTATTGCGCCCATCTCTTCTTGGATTGGCCTAAATGAAACTGCTGAATCGAAAAGGATTCGGTCCACAGCTTTCACGTCCAATAAATAAATAAATGCAAATAGGCTCTCGGCTTACTCAACCCAGCTTTTCTCTTGTTTTACTGCTTCATTAATATTGCATCGCGTATTTCTATCGAGATGATACCGGGCCATGGTAATAACGGAGAAAGAAGGGTATAACCGGAGATATTCTGAGGGTTTTTCTTAAGTTTAGCAAGATTTTGTTTTCCACTTTAAAATGGTAGCAAGTAATGGCCAAACTATATATATTGCATAATCAAGAATTCTGGTTGTCTATAGCCAATAATGGCCCTGCTAAAAGCTTGCCTCAATTTAAAAAGTTTGATGGATCCTAAAGCTGTCTCTAGTTTTATTTATTTGCATCCCGACATTATTACTACAAAGAACTCAAGAACTTTTGTGAACATATCCAACACTCCTTACTCCTGTTTTCCCTACTACTACTACAACAACCCTGTGAGATGGGCTGGGCTGAGAGAGAGGGATTGGCCCCCAAATCACCCAACTGGCTTTCACAGCTAAGGTGGAACTAGAACTCACATTCTCCAGGTGATTGACGTAGAGTCCCCCAATCAGCTTTCATGGCTTTGGGCAGACTACAACTCTCAGTCTTCTGGTGATTGGCCCCGAGTCCACCAGTTAACTTTTATGGCTAAGGCGGGACTAGAACTCTCAGTCTCCCGGTGATTGGCCCAGAGTCCCCCTTTTGGCTTTCATGGCTAAGGCGGGACTAGAACTCTCTGTCTCCTGGTGATTGGCCCAGAGTCCCCCATTTGGCTTTCATGGCTAAGGCGGGACTAGAACTCTCTGTCTCCTGGTGATTGGCCCAGAGTCCCCCATTTGGCTTTCATGGCTAAGGCGGGACTAGAACTCTCAGTCTCACGGTGATTGGCCCAGAGTCCCCCATTTGGCTTTCATGGCTAAGGCGGGACTAGAACTCTCTGTCTCCTGGTGATTGGCCCAGAGTCCCCCATTTGGCTTTCATGGCTAAGGCGGGACTAGAACTCTCTGTCTCCTGGTGATTGGCCCAGAGTCCCCCATTTGGCCCCCACTAGGCCACAAACTGGTTCTCCATTAATTGCAGATAGCTTTGCATTCCCTTTGGCGGTGTCCATGGCAGGCTGGTTGCGGAAGGAGATATTATCAGTCAAGTCTCTCTGGCCTACAGGTAGAGCTCTTGCCTCACAAACAGGAGGTCGTGAGTTTGATCCTAGGTAGAGGCAGATGTAGGGTCTCCTGCTTGGGCAGGGGGTTGGACTAGATGACCTACAAGGTCCCTTCCAACTCTGTTAATCTATCTATCCCTGAAGAAGCCACCCGTGTCCAACTTAAGATCATCTTTCAAGACAACACCCTTTTCAACAATCAATAATCTTAATTGGGCGTTGCACAATAATAGCCAGCTGTATACCGCTGACAAGGTGATTAGCAAATCCACCCTATCTTGATTGATTACGTGCTGTCAAATCTGCATAGACCACACTGAACAGATTTTTTTTCCATGCCAGGATTACATAATTGAAGAATAAAATAAAGCACACTTGGCGAATTTAAAGAGATATCCCTCAATAGTTATTTCACAACAGTCGTAAGGTTGAGGGCTGCTTGCATAATAAGCAGGTCTGTGCAAATTGTGCTTTGTCTGCCTGTTTGTTTTTTAAATGTGGCATCCACCCTGCTTGTTATAACAATAGATTTCCAGCCTTAAAACACTATTTTCTGCCATTCTGGTGCTAATAGAGTTTATATTCCCAATCAGCTTTATTTTATTTTTTGTTAAAAAATGTGAGTCGCAAATTCTGGATTTAAATTGGAATTCTATCCTTATCCTTGTGAGAAGATTGATGCTTTAGCACAGGGGTCTCCAACCGTTGCAACTTTAAGTCTGAAGGACTTCAGCTCCCAGAATTCTCCAGCCAGCAAAGCAAAGCTGGCTGGAGAAGTCTGGGAGCTGAAGTCCTTCAGACTTAAAGTTGCAAAGGTTGGAGACCCCTGCTTTAAAGCAAAGCTGGCTGGAGAAGTCTGGGAGCTGAAGTCCTTCAGACTTAAAGTTGCAAAGGTTGGAGACCCCTGCTTTAAAGCAAAGCTGGCTGGAGAATTCTGGGAGCTGAAGTCCTTCAGACTTAAAGTTGCAACGGTTGGAGACCCCTGCTTTAGCGCAAAAGGATTTTTTTAAAAAATAACTATTCATATTCCATTGTTGTTTCCTCTGCAGCTCATTGATTTGCTGGCTTTGCATATCAATTGGGTGCTATTAATAGTGCCTTCTTAGTCACATGTTCTTTTGAGCACAGCTTGATCTAGAAAAGAAATATTGAACGGATTCAGTCTTTGCTTAGTCTGGTGCTCTCTAGATGGGTTAAAATGGCAATTTCCAGAATTCTCAGTTGAAATGCCCAGAAGGAGTGACAGAGAAGAGTCTTGGATGCTGTCTGAACTGGGTTGCTTTCTTGCAGGCGTTTCATCACCCATCTGGGTAACTTTATCAGTGCTGGAAGGGAGTGGGGCTTGTGGAGGGGAGAAGGAGGAGGGGGAAGAGGAGGAGATGGGAGGATGACTGCGTTCCTTGCTACTCACGGAGCTTGATAGTTTTCTTATAGACATTTCATTACCCAAGTAGGTAGCATCATCAGTGCTAGTAGGATGTGGAGTTTGCAGGGAGGAGGGGGTGGAAGACTATGGAGTCCTTGATACAGTGAGCTTGATTGTTTCCTTGAAGACATTTCATTACTCAGCTAGGTAACTTCATCAAAGCTAGAATGTAGTGGGGTTTGTGGAGGAGGAGGAAGAGGAGAAGACAAGGAAGATTATGGAGTCGTTGGTACTCAGTGAGTTTTCTTGCAGACGTTTCATTACCAAACTAGGTAACATCATCAGTGGTAGTAGAATGTGGAGTGTGCAGAGAGGAGGACGAGGACTATAGAGCAGGGGTCTCCAACCTTTGCAAGTTTAAGTCTGAAGGACTTCAGCTCCCAGAATTCTCCAGCCAGCTTTGCTGGCTGGAGAATTCTGGGAGCTGAAGTCCTTCAGATTTAAAGTTGCAAAGGTTGGAGACCTCTGCTATAGAGTCCTTGATGTTGTGAGCTGGGCTGTTTTCTTGAACAAGAGGAAGAGGAGTATGGGGTCCTTGGTGCTCTCTGAGCTTGGTGGCTTTCTTGGAGACGTTTCATTACCCAACTAGGTAACATCATCAGTGCTAGCAGTTAAAAGTTCTCTCAACCTTAACCTGTTAGGACATAGAAAGGGCATGGCTTTAATCCAAAAGAGAAGCACCTCGGAGCTGAGCTTGGCATTCCTTAGTAACCAGCATCGCTCAAAACTGTAAGGCTGAACGTTGGTTAATGCGGGGAGTTGACGTCGTTAAAATGTGGATACTGGGACCCAGTTGAGACCCGTGATGTCCTCCCCAGTTGTTTGCAGGCCGTGAAGCCTTTGAAAGGTGTTGTTTATTTATTTATTTATTTATTTATTTGTCAAATTTATATACCGCCCTATCTCCCCGAAGGGACTCAGGGTGGTGCACAGAAATATAAAAATATAATACAATACAGTACAAACAGTTAAAACAACTCTGGGTTCAGAACCAGTGTTACAACTCTGGTCCCTTAACCAGCGTTCAGAAATAAATGCGGAATAGTGTAATACACTGGACAGTAAAGAGATACATTGCTTTAACCACACACAAACTCTAAAACAGTGATCGTAAGAAAATAAATAGTCTTTACTTTGTAGCAATTAAAATGCTTCTTCCAACCAGTGAGACTAACTTCTCAAAATAATAACAGTCCTTCGCCAAACACAGAGTTATCTTACAGTGATGCAAAACAAATACTTCTTCGGTCTTCTTCAGTCTTCAGCTTCAGCACAGGAATCAAAAGGAATTGAAAAAGGGAACGGACTGTGTTTCTGAGCTTGCTTATATGGTAGAGCTGAGAAGCACAGCCAATTAGAATTCAACACAGTTCTTAAAGCTACATAACTCCTTAAGAACATAGGCTCATATATATTGTCAACCCAACATAAGGCTGAATACCCTAACAAGAGGCACACTTTGCACAACCGGCCAATGCGGCAGAACAATCGCTCCCGATGTGTTAAAAAGCAGGGCCTTTGGGGGGGGGGGGGAGAACATTTATGGCTGCTGCTTCCAAAGATTTCTCCAGGGGGTCTTCATCCACCCTCTGGGGCTCTGCACCTCCTCTTCGCGACCGGGTTTCCCGTGCTACCTTCTGGGAGTCGCTGTCGTGGTACCCGAAGCCGAGCATCCAAATTCGGCCAGAGTTTACTTCCATACAGCATCAAACCTTGTGAACTCTCAAGATGCGTCTGTCCGCTGTGTATTCAGCATGGACAGTGGTGTGTGTGTGTGTGTGTGTGTGTGTGTGTGTGTGTGTGTGTGTGTGAGCTCCACCCTAGGAGCCTTCCAGGCAGAAGACCATTTTTGTGTTGCATTTGTGCTGATAAATAAATAAAGGGAGACTAGGATAGATCTATTTCGAGCTATTTAGCTCTCATCAGCTAGCCATTACCCTTACTGGGATTCGAACCTGGGCTGTTTTTACATGTGAGGCAGTTGTATTAGCCACTAAGCCACAAGCTCTCCTCCCTTATCAGCTGAGCCAAGGAAATAAGTAAGTGTTATGTCAAGGCACCTGGTATGCCCAAAGGCAGTTTTATTAGAGACTCAGCTTCTGGCTTAGTGGCTAATACAACTGCCTAACATGTAAAAACAGCCGAGGTTCGAATCCCAGTAAGGGTAGGGCTAGCTGATGAAAGCTAAATAGCTCGAAATAGATCTAGCCTAGTCTCCCTGTTTGTTTATTGATCAGCTCAAAAAACCTAACACACACACACACACACACACACACACACACACACACATGCTGGTCTTCTTGTATTCAGGTGTTTTCCCGTGTAGGAATGAGATTGTCTTTGCAACGTTTCGGCGAGGTCTCACTCGCCATCGTCAGGCTTCCGTCTATGGCTTCGCAGCTGTCGCCCTTCCATAAATCTTGGGGGGGGGGGGGGGTGGAGTGCTGGCCTTGTTGCTGTGAGTGGGTTGATTGGCTGTGCAGTTGTATCATGATTGGTAGATTGGTGTTGATTGGTACTACCTGTGTGTTTCTTGTTATTTTGTATTTTAACCACCACCCAGGCCATTAAAATACAAAATAACAAGAAACACACAGGTAGTACCAATCAACACCAATCTACCAATCATGATACAACTGCACAATCAACCCACTCACAGCAACAATAAGACCAGCATACCTACAGCCGTGAAAATCTACGAAAACACCCATATATATCTGTGCTCAGCTGATCAAGGAGGAGAACCTGTGGGTTAGTGGCAATTACAATTGCCTAATGTGTAATACTTTCCAGGTTCGAATCCCAGTAAGGGTGTGGCTAACTAATGAGAGCTAAATAGCTCGAAATAGATCTATACTAGTCTCCCTTTATTTATCAGCACAAATGCAACACAAAAATGGTTTTCTGCCTGGAAGGCTCCTAGGTGGACCTGAAAGGCAAAAGGGAAGCAGGATTCTCCCTCCCATATTTGGGCATACCAGGTGCTTTGACATAAAACACACACACACATAACACACTCACTCACACACACACACACACACAACTTGCCTCTTGAAGTTGTGAGTGCTCAACATTGGCAGTGATTCGCTTCACAACTGTGGCAGGAAAAATCGTGAAATGGGGCAAAACTCACGGAACAGCAGTCTCTCTCAGCAACATAAATTTGGGGCTCCATTGCGGTCGTAAGTCAAGGACTTCTTGCAAAACGTTCGGGGCAAGAGATCTTCTCTGTGGTTCCTTAAAACGAAGATTGGAAACCTTTGAAGGAGCCCAAAACCTTCCCTCTTTTTTCTCCATCCAATAAAGATCCTTTCCATGGAGACAGAATTCCCATCACTGGTCTTCCTTCCCTCCCTCCCTCGCTCCCTCCCTCCCTCCCTCCCTCCCTTCTTTCTTTCTTTCTTTCTTTCTTTCTTCCCCCCTCCTTCTTTCCTTTCTCTTCCTTCCTTCTTCACTCACTTTCTTCCTTCCCTCCTTCCTTCTTTCCTTCCTTTCTCCTTCCCCCCTCCCTCCTTCCTTTTTTCTTCCTTCCTTCTTTTCTACCTTACTCTTCCTTCCTTCCGTCTCCTTCCGTCTCCTCTCTTCCTTCTTTTCTACCTTACTTCTTCCTTCCCTTCTTCCACCCTCCCTCCCTCCTTCCTTCTTTTTCTTTCTTTCTTCCTTTCTTTCTTCCATCTCTTTCTTCCACCCACCTTCTTTCCTTTCTTTCTCTTCCTTTCTTCCTTCCTCCCTCCCTCCCTTTCTTCCTTCCCTCCTTCTTTCCTTCCTTTCTCCTCCCTTCCTCCTTCCTTCTTTTCTGCCTTACTCCTCCTTCCTTCCTTCCTCATTTCTTCCATCCATCTCCTCCATCTCCAATCCTCCTCTCTTCCTTCTTTTCTACTTCCTTCCATTTCTTTCTTTCTTTCTTCCCTTCTTCTATCCCTCTCCTCTCTTCTTCTTTTCTACCTTCCTTCTTCCTTCCTTTTCTTTCTTTCTTCCTTCCCTTCTTCTATCCCTCTCCTCTCTTCTTCTTTTCTACCTTCCTTCTTCCTTCCCTTTCTTTCTTTCTTTGTTTCTTCCCTTCTTCTATCCCTCTCCTCTCTTCTTTTCTACCTTCCTTCCTTTTCTTTCTTTCTTCCTTCCCTTCTTCTATCCCTTTCCTCTCTTCTTCTTTTCTACCTTCCTTCCTTCTCTTTCTTTCTTTCTTTCTTTCTTTCTTCCCTTCTTCTATCCCTCTCCTCTCTTCTTCTTTTCTACCTTCCTTCTTCCTTCCTTTTTCTTTCTTTCTTCCCTTCTTCTATCCCTCGCCTCTCTTCTTTTTTACCTCTTTCTTTGTTTCTATCTTTCTTTCTTTCAAATTTCTTCAAACCATTTTGACAGAGGGGTACTCATATATTTTTTTAGAAACAATAAACCCAAAGTGGTTATCGTGGTTGCCTAAAAAAATAAATAAAACAAAATGAGTAAATCGGACGCGTTAAGAGAGCGGCTTCAAAGGGCTGCCTGTTTTTAGCCAGGAGAGCCCACGCGGGTGAAGGGAGGCCTTGTTCTTAGCGAATGAAAGGCAGGGCATCTCTTCTTCCATGGCTCTTAATCCGTGACTTGATTTCTCTCTCTCTCTCTCTTTTTATTTTGCTTCCAGATTCATCAGCTGCTCGATGGGGATTCGCATCTCCTCTTCACCTTTGTGTAACCAACGGAACGACTTCAGCACCTCTTCGGTTCTCATTATGAAACTGGTATTAACTGAATGGCAATTATGGATTTTTAACTCTAGATCCCAGTAAGCAAAAAAAAAAAAAAAAAAAAAAGGAAGCCTGCCAAGCCATATGTTGAAAAAAAATTCCTTTCTTTCTACCAAATAAGTTGGATGTTCCTCTCCGAATGTTGGAAGAGCCTTTGTGAAGATTTGATGCCAAAAAAAACACCCCCACCGTTTGCTCCCGAGGGAAATTACAAATATTTTGCTTGCGCACGAGGAAAACGGGACGCCATGAGGAACAGCGCGAAGCACCCTAATTTATCGCAAGAGATGATAGAGTTATTTATATAGAGATTTTAAAGAGGAAAAAAAAAAGAGGAAAAAAAATTAAATCTATATAGCTAGATATAGATAGATAGATACGAGATCTTTATATATATATATATATATATATATAAATATATGTATTTTTATGGTGATGAAAATGGCTCCCCAAAATGCTGACTCAGAATCTATGCAAGTCCAAGAGCTTCCGGGCGTTCAGCTCCAGAAACCCGAAAAGGAGCGCGAGAGCAAAGAAGAGACGATTAGCGAAGGATCCATAGACCGTATCCCGGTGCGGCTATGGGTGATGCACGGGGCGGTCATGTTTGGCAGGGAATTTTGTTACGCCATGGAGACAGCTTTGGTGACACCGGTATTGTTACAAATTGGTAAGTTCAAAAAGGGTGCCGGGCAGGGGGGTGGTATCCGCTTAACTTCCTGACCGGCTCGCAAACGTGAGGGCGCAGGCGTTTAGCCTTTCCGCGCATGCGCTTTGGCTTGGAAACGTGCCTGAATGGGAGGGCATAGAGCTGGCAGATGATGACCTCTGGTGTCAGGCCTCATTAGGAAATGGGACCTTGGTGCTCTCTTAGCTTGGTGGTTTCCTTATTGACGTTTCACTACCAGACTAGGGAACATCATTAGGACTAGAAGGGAAGTTTTCTATTATTATTATTATTATTATTATTATTATTATTATTATTATTATTATTATTATTATTATTATTAGTGTGTGTTAGTTTTATGAGCTGATCAATAAATAAATCAGAGAGACTAGGATAGATCTATTTCGAGCTTTTTAGCTCTCATCAGCTAGCCATACCCTTACTGAGATTCGAACCGGGGCTGTATTGCATATCAGGCAGTAGCCTTTAACCATTCAGCCAGCCAGGCTCTTCCCATTACATCAGCCCCGGTTCGAATCCCAGTAAGGGTATGGCTAGCTGATGAGAGCCAAAAAGCTCGAAATAGATCTATCCTAGTCTCTCTTTATTTATTGATCAGCTCATAAAACTAACACACATATTAAAAATATATATCACACAACGGAACTCATGGCTTTCTGTCTAGATCCAGCTATGCTGGCTGGAGAATTCTGGGAGTTGAAGTCCACAAGTCTTAAAGTTGCCAAGTTTGGGAACCCCTGATCTAGATGGTCTCTGGTGATGAGCCGAAAGGCAGAAAAGGAAACTGTATGTCTCCTCCCTTAATTGGGGCCTAATAACAGGTTGTTGTGAAACAATTACATATACATATATATAAATATATATAAATGGTGGTGGGGTGTGTGGATACATATGTTACAGCATAACTCTGACACACCTCGAGCACTTTCAACCAAACTTGGTACAAGAATGAATTACTGGGGGAAAAAACTACTGTGGGGTTAAGATACCCCTAACACTCCTCAGGGAAGAGGGTGTTCTGTTAAGATACAGCCTGTTGTGCCTTAAAATGGCTTCTCCTGTACTGCCATAAAATTGATTCTACTGTACAACACAATGGATTTCCCATGATAACGGCTTCACAGTACTCCACAAGGGGACTCCCTCTGGTAAGGGGGAAAATCCAACATTAGAAATTACGTTTGGTCCAGATATTTTCCCCCTATAAATAAATACCCGGGCAACGCCAGGTTACGGGCTAGTTTTATATATTAGTGGGAGTTCTCGGTGCTCTTGTTAACTTTTCCCAATGATGCCCATAAAGGAGAATATTTATAGATCGGGGTTGAAGTGAAGGGTCCCTGGTGCTCTCTGAGCTTGGTGGTTTCCTTGAAGACGTTTCATTACCAGACTAGAGAACATCATCAGGAGGGGTTTGCTCGCTGTGGGGGGTCTTGGTGCTCTGCCAACTTTTCCCAATGATGCCCATGAAGGAGAATATATTCGTAGCTCAGGGCTGAAGTGCGCTCAGAGGTGCTCCAGTGGATAGGTTTCTTTGCTATGTAAAAGTGAAGGTTCCCTTTGCACATATGTGCTAGTCGTTCCCGACTCTAGGGGGCAGTGCTCATCTCCGTTTCAAAGCCGAAGAGCCAGCGCTGTCCGAAGACGTCTCCGGGGTCTTGTGGCCGGCATGAATAAACCCCGAAGGCGCACGGAACGCTGTTCCCTTCCCACCAAAGGTGGTTCTTTTATTTTTCCACTTGCATTTTTTAAAATGCTTTCGAACTGCTAGGTTGGCAGAAGCTGGGACAAGTCACGGGTGCTCCCTCCGTTAGGCGGCGCCAGGGATTCGAACCGCTGACCTTTCCGATCGACAAGCTCAGCAAAGTCTAAGCCACCGCCCTCCTGTCTGCGCAATGTACCTGCGTGCAAATCCTCAAACGTTCATCCATTCCGACGTCTGTTTCAAGGTGACTGCAATCCCAGTCCTTAAGCAAAACGTTTGAAGAAGTGTTGTGTCCCCAAACCTGCCGTGCTTTTAAGGAGCGTGTAGCAAGGCTGTGCAGTGCCTTCAGACACAGCTTTGAAGTTTGACTCTAGCAGCGATCTAGAACCGGGCCTTTCGCCCTTTAGAACCAGGCCGCTGATGTGGTAGGCAAGCATGGGAACACAATACAATACAATAGCAGAGTTGGAAGGGACCTTGAAGGTCATCTAGTCCAACTCCCTGCCCAGGCAGGAAGCCCTATACCATTTCAGACAAATGGCTATCCAACATCTTAAAAACATGCAGTGTTGGGGCATTCACAACTTCTGGAGGCAACTTCTGTTCCACTGATTCATTGATCTCACTGTCAGGAAATTCCTCCTCAGTTCTAAGTTGCTTCTCTCCTTGATTAGTTTCCACCCATTGCTTCTTGTTCTACCCTCAGGTGCTTTGGAGAATAGCTTGACTCCCTCTTCTTTGTGGCAACCACTGAGATATTGGAAGACTGCTATCATGTCTCCCCTGGTCCTTCTTTTCATTAAACTAGACATACCCAGTTCCTGCAACCGTTCTTCGTATGTTTGAGCCTCCAGTCCCCTCATCCTCTTTGTTGCTCTTCTCTGCACTCTTTCTAGAGTCTCCACATCTTTTTTACATCATGGCGAGCAAAACTGGATATCGTATTCCAAGTGTGGCCTTCCCAAGTCATTATAAAGTGGTATTAACCCTTCACGTGATCTTGATTCTATTCCGGTCATGCTTGTCCCAAAGGTGCTTTTTTCAAGAGACAACTGCACTTTCTTGGTTTTTCTTTGAAGACATTTCACCCCTCATCCAAGAAGCGTCTTCAGCTCTGACTGTATGGTGGGGAACAGAAGGATTTATACTCCTTGCAGGCAAAGCTGGTCATTTGCATCCTTTTTAGAGAGTCATTGAGGCCGCTTGGAGGTTTATCTGTGTCCTCAGGTCATGAGCTGTGTCAGGTTTTTCTTTGAAGACATTTCACTCCTCATCCAAGAAGCTTCTTCAGCTCTGACCAGATGGTGGGGAACGGAAGGATTTATACTCCTTGCAGGCAGCTGGTCCTTTGCATCGTTTTTAGAGAGTCGTTGAGGCCACTTGGAGGTTAATCTGTCATACTACCAGTAGTGGAAATGGATTTATCCACACCAACTCGCACTACTGACCCTGAGGATGCAGATTAATCTCCAAGCGTCCCCTGAGCAGTGCAAATGGGGGTGGATAATCCCATTTCCACTTCTTCTACTGCTACTACTACTACAGACAAACCTCCAAGTGGCCTCAGCGACCCTCAGAAAGGATGCAAACGACCAGCCGCCTGCAAGGAGTATCAACCCTTCCATTCCCCACCGCCAAGAACCGAAGATGCTGCTTGGATGAGAAGCAAAACGTCCAAGGGGGGAAAAAGGTCCCTTCCAACTCTGCTATTGTATTATTGCATTACAGTAGGTAGGTAGATAGAGGGATAGATAGAGAGGGAGAAATAAGGTAGGTAGGTAGGTAGGTGGGATAGATAGATAGGGAGAAACACAGTAGGTAGGTAGGTAGTTAGGTAGGTAGATAGGGTGATAGATAGAGAGGGAGAAATACAGTAGGTAGGTAAGTAGGTAGGTAGGTAGGGGTATAGATAGATAGCGAGAAATACAGTAGGTAGGTAGGTAGGTAGAGGGAGAAAGGAAGAAATACAGTAGGTAGGTAGAGAGATAGATAGAGAGGGAGAAATATGGTAGGTAGGTAGGTAGAGGGATAGATAGAGAGGGAAAAATACAGTAGGTAGGTAGGTAGGTTAGGGGTTATATGGTGGTTGTGTGTATGTGTGCAGGTGTAAATCTACACACAGATTGGTTGCCATTTAACCAGACTGGGCCACAGCAACGCATGGCCGGGTATAGCTAGTAGTAGTAGTAGTAGTAGTAGTAGTAATAATAATAATAATAATAATAATAATAATAATAATAATAATAATATCCAGCTGCCTCTTGAGTAAGCGTGGACGAAGCAGGACTGTGTGGAAACTACCACCGCGTTTTGCTAAGTCATGTCGAGCAGCGAGGAGGTAAACAGCGGGCGGCGAAGTTTGCAAAAACGTCAGCGAATAAGGAGCTTAGCTTGCGCAACGCTAAGCCTGGAAAGACTCCTCGGTGATGTAATTCGGCTTGGAAATCTCTAAGATGTTCCTTTGGCGCTGGTGAACTCCGTCCTGCCCTGACATGTAAAGCCTTCGGGGGGGTTGGGGGCGTGGGGGGCTGCCTTGTTGCAGAGGAATTTTCCTGCAACCAAGAAAACGTTGCTTCCAGGCATCCGAATGGAAGGTGGTTTATTAAATTGCCCACGTTCACGAGATCTGTCCTCAGGGATGGATTGCTACCGGTTCGGTGCCTCAAAAACGTTGCGCATTGCTTCGCCTCGCATGCCCATGTGCACCTTTGCAAATAAAAGGTCTGCGCATGCACAGACGTTTCCATTGCTAAGCAAGACGTCGCTCAGGGAGTTTTGCCCAATTGTGCGACCTTTCTTGGTAAGTGGCTCCCTGCAGCTGTTAAGCTAGTAGCATGGTTTGTTAAGTGAATCCTGCTTCCCCGTTGAGGAATAGAATAGAATAGAGCAGGGGTCTCCAACCTTTGCAACTTTAAGTCTGAAGGACTTCAACTCCCAGACTTCTCCAGCCAGCTTTGCTGGCTGGAGAAGTCTGGGAGCTGAAGTCCTTCAGACTTAAAGTTGCAAAGGTTGGAGACCCCTGGAATAGAGGAGAGGAGCGGAGAGTTGGAAGGGACCTTGGAGATCCACTAGTCCAACCTCCTTGCTTTGGCAGGAAACCCTATAACATTTCAGACAAATGGTTGTCCAACCTCTTCTTTAAAACTTCTAGTGTTGGGGCATTCCCAACTTCTGGAGGCACGCCATTCCAGTGGTTAATTGGTCTCAGTATTAGGAAGTTTCTCCTTAATACCAGGTTGCTTCTCTGCTTGGTTAGTTTCCATCCATTGTTGCATTTACAATACAATAGCAGAGTTGGAAGGGACCTTGGAGGTCATCTAGTCCAACTCCCTGCCTAGGCGGGAAGCCCTATACCCTTTCAGACAAATAGCTTTCCAACATCTTCTTGAAGACTTGCAGTGTTGGGGCATTCACAACTTCTGGAGGCAACTTCTATTCTACTGATTCATTGTTCTCACTGTCAGGAAATTTATCCTCAGTTCTAAGTTGCTTCTCTCCTTGATTAGTTTCCACCCATTGCTTCTTGTTCTGCCCTCAAGTGCTTTGGAGAATAGCTTGACTCCCTCTTCTTTGTGGCAACCCCTGAGATATTGGAAGACTGCTATCATGTCTCCCCTGGTCCTTCTTTTCATTAAACTAGACCTACCCAGTTCCTGCAACCGTTCTTCATATGTTTTAGCCTCCAGTCCCCTAATCCTCTTGGTTGCTCTTCTCTGCACTCTTTCTAGAGTCTCCACATCTTTTCTACATTGTGGTAACCAAAACTGAATGCAAATATTCCAAGTGTGGCCTTACCAAGGCCTTATAAAGTGGTGCTTTGGAAAATAAGTTGACCCCCCTCCTCTCTGTGGCAGCCCCACAAATCCTGGACCACTCCTTTCATGTCTCCCCTAGTTCTTCTTTTCTCTAGTCTAGCCAAACCCAAATCCTGCAGCCGTTCTTCATATGTTTTTCTCTCCAGACCTTTGCTCCTCTCTGAACTTTTTCCAAAGTCTCCACATCTTTTGTGTAATGTGACCCAAAATGAATGCAGTGTTCTAAGTGAGGTCTTACTAAAAGCTTTATAAAGTACTAACACTTGACATGATTTTGATTCTATGCCTCTGTTTAGACAACCAAAGATTTGTAATTAGCTTTTTTGGCTGCTGCCACACACGGCTGCCTGCTTGTTGGGAAGCCATCAGATTTCCATTCTGAATTTTGGAAAGCCGTCGGATTTCCATTCTGAATTTTGGAAAGCCATCGGATTTCCATTCTGAATTTTGGAAAGCCATTAGATTTCCATTCTGAATTTTGGAAAGCCGGTTGGATTTCCATTCTGAATTTTGGAAAGCCGTCGGATTTGCATTCTGAATTTTGGAAAGCCATTAGATTTCCATTCTGAATTTTGGAAAGCCGTTGGATTTCCATTCTGAATTTTGGAAAGCCATCGGATTTCCATTCTGAATTTTGGAAAGCCATCAGATTTCCATTCTGAATTTTGGGAAGCCATCCGATTTCCATTCTGAATTTTGGAAAGCCATCGGATTTCCATTCTGAATTTTGGAAAGCCATTAGATTTCCATTCTGAATTTTGGAAAGCCGTTGGATTTCCATTCTGAATTTTGGAAAGCTGTCGGATTTCCATTCTGAATTTTGGAAAGCTGTCGGATTTCCATTCTGAATTTTGGAAAACCATCCGATTTCCATTCTGAATTTTGGAAAGCCATTAGATTTCCATTCTGAATTTTGGAAAACCATCCGATTTCCATTCTGAATATTGGAAAGCCGTCCGATTTCCATTCGAGGTGCGGAGGACGAAGGCCCAGGTGCTGGCGAAAGAGGCCAAGACTCAACCCTGATGCAACTGAAGCCGTTACATGATCTGCCCGATTGCTTCTGGTACCTCCTCAAACTGGCACTGCCTCCCAGCTTTGCCTCCCTCATCCTTAACCCGAAAGCCAATTAAAGGTCTCCGTTAGCTCATCGGTGGGCATTTAAGTGCATGGCACACGCAGCTAATGGCTGAGCTAATGGCAGAGCGAAAACACACCGTCCACATGGTCTAGAAGTGGCACTGTGGAATTCTTGTATTCTGCCAGGTGAGCAGCGCAGGTATTTCCCGGGACCGGCCTTTATTTATTTAAGCCTTCCGTCGCCAAAGCGGAGTGGGCCGACTGGTTTTGCGGTGACCAGTTGTTCAAAGGTAGTCCTGCTCAGACACGCCCCACCAAACGCGGTTACGAGGGAACATCGTGAGATAATTTTGTTTACATTTTAAGCCCACCCGCGCACCAAGGAACCTTGGGTGGCTTTCCAAGCGTTAGAAAAACATAAACAGCACAATATTTATATTAAAAAAAACGCCTGCCTTCTCTTTAAATAAAACCCCAAGTCAACAACACCGTCGGCAGATGGCTCTCAATTCTATTTTCTGTTACTTGTAGTCCTCGAGTTACAACCCCAACGGAGCCCAAAGTTTATGTTTGTTCAGTGAGGCAAACAGCTCGCTTAGCAACAGGAAATGTTGAGGTCTATGGTGGCCATGAGTTGAGGACTGCTTGCATTCCAGTGGTGAAATACAATTTTTTTTACTACCAGTTCTGTGGGCGTTGCAGGGGAAGGATACTGCAAAATCCCCGTTCCCTCCCCACTCCAGGGGAAGGATACTGCAAAATCCCCATTCCCTCCCCACTCCAGGGGAAGGATACTGCAAAATCCCCATTCCCTCCCCACTCCAGGGGAAGGATACTGCAAAATCCCCGTTCCCTCCCCACTCCAGGGGAAGGATACTGCAAAATCTCCATTACCTCCCCACTCCAGGGGAAGGATACTGCAAAATCCCCGTTCCCTCCCCACTCCAGGGGAAGGATACTGCAAAATCCCCATTCCCTCCCCACTCCAGGGGAAGGATACTGCAAAATCCCCGTTCCCTCCCCACTCCAGGGGAAGGATACTGCAAAATCTCCATTACCTCCCCACTCCAGGGGAAGGATACTGCAAAATCCCCATTCTCACCCCAGTCCAGGGGAAGGATACTGCAAAATCCCCGTTCCCTCCCCACTCCAGGGGAAGGATACTGCAAAATCTCCATTACCTCCCCACTCCAGGGGAAGGATACTGTAAAATCCCCATTCCCTCCCCGCTCCAGGGGAAGGATACTGCAAAATCCCCATTCCCTCCCCACTCCAGGGGGATACTGCAAAATCCCCATTCCCTCCCCACTCCAGGGGAAGGATACTGCAAAATCTCCATTACCTCCCCACTCCAGGGGAAGGATACTGCAAAATCCCCATTCCATCCCCACTCCAGGGGAAGGATACTGCAAAATCCCCATTCCCTCCCCACTCCAGGGGAAGGATACTGCAAAATCCCCGTTCCCTCCCTACTCCAGGGGAAGGATACTGCAAAATCTCCATTACCTCCCCACTCCAGGGGAAGGATACTGCAAAATCCCCGTTCCCTCCCCACTCCAGGGGAAGGATACTGCAAAATCCCCATTCCCTCCCCACTCCAGGGGAAGGATACTGCAAAATCCCCGTTCCCTCCCCACTCCAGGGGAAGGATACTGCAAAATCCTCATTCCCTCCCCACTCCAGGGGAAGGATACTGCAAAATCCCAATTCTCACCCCAGTCCAGGGGAAGGATACTGCAAAATCCCCGTTCCCTCCCCACTCCAGGGGAAGGATACTGCAAAATCCCCATTCTCACCCCAGTCCAGGGGAAGGATACTGCAAAATCCCCATTCCCTCCCCACTCCAGGGGAAGGATACTGCAAAATCCCCCTTCCCTCCCCACTCCAGGGGAAGGATACTGCAAAATCCCCATTCCCTCCCCACTCCAGGGGAAGGATACTGCAAAATCCCCATTCCCTCCCCACTCCAGGGGAAGGATACTGCAAAATCTCCATTACCTCCCCACTCCAGGGGAAGGATACTGCAAAATCCCCATTCCCTCCCCACTCCAGGGGAAGGATACTGCAAAATCCCCCTTCCCTCCCCACTCCAGGGGAAGGATACTGCAAAATCCCCCTTCCCTCCCCACTCCAGGGGAAGGATACTGCAAAATCCCCCTTCCCTCCCCACTCCAGGGGAAGGATACTGCAAAATCCTCATTCCCTCCCCACTCCAGGGGAAGGATACTGTAAAATCTCCATTCCCTCCCGACTCTAGGGGAAAGATACTGTAAAATCTCCATTCCCGCCCCCATTTCCTCCCGATCAGATGGGATTCAGTGGGCAGAGAATAGATGGGGGCAGGGCCAGCCAGTGGTGGTATTTGCCGGTTCGCCGAACTACTCAAAATTTCCGCTACCGGTTCTCCAGAAACGGTCAGAACCTACTGAATTTCACCCCTTCCGCATTTCTCTCCGCTTCAGATTAAAAAATAAATAAATCGGCGGAGGATTGTAAGGGGCCTTCGCCTCCAGCCGAGCAACTTCTGACAGGATTTTATTTCTGAAATAAAATTTTGATGGCGGCATTAAGTGCTACAAGCACAAATGCCCTTTTCAGAGTCCTTAAGCCCGGATCGCCTTCTGCTCCTGAATTAACCTCAGTGAGCCACCAATATGCTACTACGTGAAGCTTCCCTCAATGCTCTGATTGTGTAGACAACTAACACACACACACACACACACACACACACCTCCCAGAACGGCGCTCACAATTTTGAACTCGGTCAGGCTGGTACATCTCGCAGGAGCCAACCGGAAGCAATAGCTTCCAGCGATGTCACTCGCATCACAAGGGTTGTGTAAATTTTAATAGCTTGTAGAGGCCCTATTTTTGCAAAACAACAACAAGAACGTCCAGTTGCTGCAGATTGTGTGTGTGTGTGTGTATTTGTGTTGGCAGTGAGAAGATTGGAAGCATTATGGAGTATGAATCAGCAAGGGTGTGTCTTTTTAAGAGCTCATTTGGAGGTTTGAAATACAGTGATCCTAGGCTTACGGCTATAATTGAACCCACAGTTTGGGTCATAAGCCATGATGGTCACAAAGCGAGTCAGCACCCAGTTTTATGACCTTTTTTGCAATGTTTGTTGTTAAGCAAAAACAGCAGTTGTTGTACAACAGTGAGCCTGTTGTACGCTGCGGGGCAGGATTTGCTGGAAAACGAAAGTACAGCTGGTCCTTGAGTTACGACCACAATGGAGCCCACAATGTATATTGCTAAGCGAAACATTGGTTAAGCAGGTTTGCCCCATTTTATGATTTTTTTGCCAGCGTTGTCGAATGAATCAGTACATTTGTTAAATTAGTAACACGGGCAAAGTCCATGTGCGCTCACGCACTTAGCTTCCCACGCGTACGGGAGGGCGCTAGCGTGCAAAGCACCATTCACGCGAGCACAAACGCCCTCCGCTCACACGAGCGAAGCTTTGCACACAAGCAGGTTCATGCTTGTTCACTGCTCACGCAGGTGGAACTTCACACACTCGGGCTTTCCCATCTGTCCCGTGGCCCAGTTTCAAACAGCCCGCGGGCCGGTAGTGGGTTCTGGGCAGTGGTGGGATTCAGCCGGTTCACACCGGTCCGCCCGAATCAATAGATGGAAGGACCCGTTGGCCCCGTCCACCTTTCCCCTCCCAGGATTCGCTGCACGGCCCGTTTTGGATGCCAGGTAAGTGCAGGGGCCGTGCGGAGGGTTGGGCGAGCAAAAACCGAGCCTTCCGGAAGTCCAAAAACGGGCCTGTTTCCAGCTTCCGGACGGCCTCCAGAGCCTGGGTGAAGCCGTTTTTACACTCCTGGAGGCTTGGGGAAGGCCATGCTCACTCGGGCTCCTGCACCACAGCAGGAGGGGGGGACATTTTCATCCTCCCCACGCTCCGGAAGTTTCCTCAAGCCTCCAGGATGGCCCTGGCCACCTAGCAACCAGGCAGAGAACTGGTTGCTAACATTTTAGAATCCCACCACTGGTTGGGGACCTCTTGACTAAAAAGACCCCTCAAAATGCTAAAAAAAATAAAAGTAGATTTCCCAAACCGCAGCCTCGACCGTGTGTAAGTTTAAGTTTAAGTTTATTAGTTTTTTATACCGCCCTACTTCCAAAGGACTCAGGGCGGTGTACAGCCAAGGTAAAACAGATATATAAAAGTTAAAAACAGTTTAAAAAGCATATTAAACAATTTGGCCTCTCTTAAAATTAAAAAACCAAACAAACCCTGATTAAAATTAATAAAAATGCGTATTTAAAAATTCATTTTTATGCCAGCCCGGTTTGTGGGGGGAAAAAAGGTTTTGAGAGCACGGTAGAAGGTGCGTAAGTCAGGGATAGTTCTTCATTCCGGGGGCAATTCGTTCCAGAGGACAGGGGCTCCCACGGAGAAGGCTCTCCCCCTGAGTGTCGCCAGTCGACATTGTCTAGCCGACGGCACCATGAGGAGACCCTCTCTATGGGAGCGTACGGGCCGGTGGGAGGCTCTCGGGGGCAGAAGGCGATCTCGTAGGTACCCCGGTCCTAAGCCATGGAGCGCTTTAAAGATAGTAACCAACACCTTGAATCGCACCCGGAAAACCACCGGAAGCCAGTGCAGCTCACACAGGAGGGGTGTTACATGGGAGCGTCGCGTCGCCCCCATAATTCTGGACCAGTTGCAGCCTCCGGGTGCTCTTCAAAGGGAGCCCCATGTAGAGAGCATTGCAGTAGTCCAGACGGGAAGAGACGAGGGCGTGAGTGACTGTGCGCAGGGCATCCCGATCCAGGAAGGAACGCAACTGGTAGATCAGACAAACCCGATAAAAAGCCCCCCTGCCCCCACCCCTCTGAATTTCAGTGTAAGAATGAATTCAACTGTGGCTACTTAAAATTGCAGTCCTGCCTCCTTGTTTTTCACTCTATGCCTGCTAGGTCTTTTGTGATTTTCGGTGCCGTGCACCAAAAGTTTGTTGGTTCTGGATTCCCGCAAATCTCTCTTTGTCGCTTTTTATGGCTGCCATCTTTCTTGACCCCTTGATGTGGAAAAGGCGCTTTTAAGTGTTTCGAGGCCTGGCGGCGTCTGCGGCTTTTCTCACCACTAGGAACTTGGGCCCTTCCCCTTTACGTCTTCCGCTGCGATTCTCCTGCAGAAGAAAAGCAGCCTTTATTCCCCTTTAATACATCGTGCCGACTCAAAAGGTGGGTTGTTTTCTTTTTTTCTGTTTTTCAAACCCGCTGCTGTTGCTACGGTTCAGCTCGGTCTGTACGATGCGGTTTCCATTCTTTCTTTACCCCTTCCTGGCATTCCGTATCAGTCTCATTTCAAGAATTTATCCCTTGCCTCCTGGATGACCTCAGTTTTAACTCTTCAACGCCCGCCGAGCCGCGGTTATATAATAAAACTGATTAATCGGTCCGCCTTCAATATTGGATTTTTAGTTCTGGCTGACATTCCCGAATGACGGATTGTGCGCAAAGCCCGGGCTGACTTAAATAATGCTGCATATGTCAAGGGTACGAGCGGTGATGTAATGCTTGAGAGAGAGAGAAAAAAACGGAATTAATGCATTGCCTTACTTGGGAGAGGGTTCAGGGGAGGATCTGGCTAATGGCCAGGAGTGAGTCACTATTGCAGTTCTTTCTCCGGGAAAGCTCCCGAAGGAACTTTGTTCACCTTTCTCGAATCACCTAGAATCGGTTCAAGGTTGCAAACGCTGCGTTTCATTTCACACATCGGGTTCAAAGCCCAGCCTACAGGTAGTCCTCGACTTACAACCAGGGGTAGGCTTCAAAAATGTTAGCAACGGGTTCTCTCCTTGGTCGCTGGGTGGACGTGGCCATGGGGCCTAGTCGGCCTCCTTCACCACGGCAGGGAAGGGGAGTTTTGGCCCTCCCTGGGCTCTGGAGGTTCTCGTCGCACCTCCGGGAGGGCGAAAACGGCTTCCTCCGGCCTCCAGAGGGCCTCCTTGGCCAGAAATGGGGCTGTTTTCAGCCTTCCGTAACTTCCGGGACAGTGGTGGGTTACAATCAGTACACCCCGGTACGGACGTACCGCTGCCTGCCGGGAGCACCGCCCGCCCGTATTCCTTACTGGTATTTGAATTTTTTCGGGCTTCCGCGCAGGTGCAGGGAGCGCACGGCGCCTGCGCGATGCTCCGCCGAGCAGCTGGAGCATGGTGGAGGCGTCGCAGAGCATCGTGGCAGGTAAGGACTCATGCGCACGCGGCAAGCGTTTGTGTGGTGGGTACCCGCCCTTGTTGCACCGTAGCAGTTGCAATGGGATCCGGAACCCACCACTGTTCCGGGGGGGGGGGGGGCGTTCTGTTCTATTCTGTTCTACATTCTGTTCTATTCTTCTACATTCTATTCTATTCTTCTACAATCTGTTCTACTCTACTCTAATTTCTATATCTATAGAGTTGGGAATGACTAGCACATATGTGCAAGGAGAACCTTCACCTTAACCTTTATCTCACAATATAAATATTGCGCAACCAAATGGACAAAAATGATCTGCAATTCAGTATTTTCTGTATCTGGCAGGATTACGTGCAGTTCAGCGTTTTCGAGTTACGAAATATGCAGCGTGATTCACATCCTTTAACAGATGAACAGAGTTGGAAGGGACCTTGCAGGTCATCTAGTCCAACCCCCTGCCCAAGCAGGAGACCCTGCATCTGCCTCTACCTAGGATTGAACTCACAACCTCCTGCTTCTGAGGCAAGAGCGCCACCTCTCTGCGATTTAAAACCTTTCAGTCTGGTATCGGGACCCAGATAGTTCTGGACTTAGTACCATTCGTTTAGTGACCGTTCCAAGTTGCAACGGCACTGAAACTAGGGAGCTAATGGTCGGTTTTCACACTTAACGGCCATTGCACGTCCCCTACGGTCACGTGATCAAATCCAGGCACTTGGCAACTGGCATTCATCAGCTTTCAACAAGCCAAGCCAGATTCACTTATATATATAAATACAATAGCAGAGTTGGAAGGGACCTTGGAGGTCATCTGGTCCAACCCCCTACCTAGGCAGGAAACCCTATACCACTTCAGACAAATGGCTATCCAACATCTTCTTGAAGACTTGCAGTGTTGGGGCATTCACAACTTCTGGAGGCAACTTCTGTTCCACTGATTCATTGTTCTGACTGTCAGGAAATTTCTCCTCAGTTCTAAGTTGCTTCTCTCCTTGATTAGTTTCCACCCATTGCTTCTTGTTCTACCCTCAGGTGCCTTGGAGAATAGTTTGACTCCCTCTTCTTTGTGGCAGCTTCTGAGATATTGGAAGACTGCTATCATGTCTCCCCTGGTCCTTCTTTTCATTAAACTAGACCTACCCAGTTCCGGCAACCGTTCTTCATATGTTTTAGTCTCCAGTCCCCTAATCATCTTGGTTGCTCTTCTCTGCACTTTTTCTAGGGTCTCCTCATCTTTTCTACATTGTGGTGACCAAAACTGAATGCCGTATTCCAAGTGTGGCCTTACCAAGGCATTAAAAAAGTGGTATCAACACTTCAGGTGATCTTGATTCTATCCCTCTGTTGATGCAGCCTAGAACTGTGTTGGCTTTTTTGGCAGCTGCTGCCCACGGCTGGCTCCTATCTAAATGGTTGTCCACTAGGATTCCAAGATCCCTTTCACAGTTACTACTATTGAGCAAGGTACCACCTATCCTGTACCTGTGCATTTCATTTTTGTTGCCTAAATGTAGAACCTTACTCTTTTCGCCATTGAATTTCATTTTATTAGATAGTGCCCAATGTTCAAGTTTGTCTAGATCCTTCTGTATCTTAAGCCTATCTTCTGGAGTGTTGGCTATTCCTGCCAGCTTGGTGTCGTCTGCAAATTTGATGAGTTCCCCATTTATTCCCTCGTCTATAGAGAGAGATTAATCCAAAACTTTGCTTGAAAAACTCCCAACCAAATTAAAAGAAAAAAAAATAACAACTGGGTCTGGAACTTCTATATTGAAAGCACCTTCAGCACTTCCTAAAATTATACTTGCTGGCACTGACCTCTTTTGAATTAAAACAAAGGCATGAATTAAAAAGACGTCAGTCTCCCGAGAATTGTGACCGTCCAAGATACATTAATCAACCCTTGGCAGCACGGAGTCCCGTTTCTGCACTGCTGCACAAAAGCTGGACATTAATAGCCCAATTCTTTGCAGCTTTTCAGGCAGGAAGGCTGGGGAATCCCAAGTGCAAATTCTGAAATTGGCATAGCGTCAAAAAAAAGAATGTTTTGAGTTTCGGCTTTGCCCCCGTGGGGAAGGGTTTTCATAAATCCCCCCCCCCAAAATATTGTCCCCCCTTCTCACCATTGAGGCACGACGGAACATGGTCTTAAGCTGGACGACGCCTGCGGAGGTGGTCCTCGGCTTATGACCGGTTGCTTAGCAACTATTCAAAGCCTCCAGAAGTGGTGAATGTCCCCAACACTGCAAGTCTTTCAGAAGCCATTTGTCAGAAACGGTATAGGGCAGGGGTCGGGAACCTGTGGCTCGCGAGCCAGATGTGGCTCTTTTGATGGCTGCATCTGACTCACAGACAAATCTAGATAAATAACATAGCCGCGTGCGCGCCGCACAATTACAGCCCGGAGCAGGACCGCAGCCCCTCTCCCAACTGGTCCTTCCTTGCTCGGAGGGAAGCTTCTGCAGAAGCCCAGGCGAGTGAGAACAACTTCCCACCGTTACGAAGTCTCCGAAGCTATAATTGTATGGGCTGTGCGCACGCGCCTATGTTTTCCACGGAGTGGGGCTGTGGCTGGAAGACGAGACAGGCAGAGAGACACAGGGGTGGGGAATCAGAGGGAGACTGACAGAAACACAGAGAGAGAGACAAAGAGACACAGAGTGAGTGATTAAGTGAGTGAGAGACAGACAGACACAAACACACACACAGAGTGAGTGATTGAGTGAGAGACAGAAAGACAGACACACACACACAGAGCGACAGAGTGGAAGGGAGGAGAGAGACACACACAGAAAAAAGAGAAAGAGAAAGAATTAAGAGACTTATTGTGCTTTAAAAGTGTTGATCTGACATAAAATGCAAACGTTTACTTGTATTTAGTTTTAAACATATTGTATGGCTCTCACGGAATTTACATTTTAAAATATGTGGCGTTCCTGGCTCTCTCAGCCAAAAAGGTTCCCGACCCCTGGTATAGGGCTGCCTGCCTAGGCAGGGGGTTGGACTAGAAGACCTCCAAGGTCCCTTCCAACTCTGCTTATTGTATTGCATTGATATATAACAGATCCCCCCCACTCCAAAAAGTTACAGGCGGTCCTTGATATACAACCACAAACGAGCCCAAAATGTATCTCGTTAAGTGAGAAATATGTTAAGCGAATTTTGCCCTGTTTTACGATCTTTCCCGCCACTCTTGGCTCGGCGAATCAGTGCGGTTGTTAAATTAATAGTGCGGTTGTTAAGTAAATCCGGTTTCCCCATCGACTTGGATTGTCGGAAGGTTACAAAATGTGATCACATGACTCCCCCCCCCCTCCCCGACATTGCCACCGTCATAAATGTGAGTCAGCATCTGAATTTTGATCAAGAGACCATGGGGATGCTGCAACGGTCGTAAGTGTGAAAAACAGTCATAAGTCTCTCTTTTTCAGTGCGGCTGTAATTTGGACGTTCATGTCAGTCTTCGACTTACAACAATTCACTTAGGCGGCCGTTCAAAGTTACAACGGCCCCGAAAAAATGTGACTTATGACACTTTTTCACACTTATGACCGTTGCCGTATCCCCATGGTCACTTGATCAAATTTAAGATGCTTGGCCATTGTTTCATATTTGTGACGGTTCCAATGTCCCACGATCCTTTTGCGACCTTCGGACAAGCAAATGGAGAAGCCAGATTCCCTTCACATGTCAATGGCAGTGATTCACTTAACAACGTTCTCGTTTGGCAACAGAAATTTGGGACTCCCTGATGGAATTTTAGAATTGGTGATGGAATTTTAAAAAGACGAAGGGATGATGGATAATGAGAACATATATTAATAAAATGGGAAAATATCATCACCCCAAATAAACTCCGATTAGTAGATGGTAATTTAAGAGTGGATAATTTAACTGCATTATTAATACTAAACTCTGTGTTAAAATACATTGTGAACTTAAAATATTAAGGATTAGAAATGGTGGGGGCTTTGAGATACCCTCCGGTGATGGGTTGAATATTGTTAATAATTGGTGTCCTTAGTAATCCCCCACATTTGGAATATTGATGCTATGGTGGAATAATGAGTGGTTTTTAAATACTCAATGATAACACTTAGAAAGGGATACCAAACACAGGCTGCAAAGAAATGTTATTTATGTTTAAATGAAGTAACGGGACAATGTAAAAGGAATATGAAATGAAATTAGTATTGTTGAAGTGGGAAGATGAGAACTTCACGTTTTTATTATTATCGTTAATGTTGTTTTTAAAACAAGTCAATGCGTTGCCAACAAAATACGTATGTTTATATTGGGAGAAAAAATATTATTTAAAAAAAAATTGGGCCATAAGTTGTGGTTGTTAACTCGAGGACTACCTGCATTAGATTTTTTTTGCCAGCATGGAAGTTTTGCCACGATAGAGTAACCCAGGGGTCTGCAAAGTCGGCTCTTTTAAGACTGGTGGACTTCAACTTGCAGAGTTCCCCAGCCAGCTATGCTGGCTGGGGAATTCTGGGAGTTGGAAGTCCACCAGTCTTAAAAGAGCCGACTTTGCAGACCCCTGGAGTAACCCAACCCTTCCCCCCTTCTCCTAAAATACCACAACTTGTGAGTCTGCCGTGTGACCAGCCAGTTAGTCCTATCAGCTTCCTGTGAACCTCAAGCTCTTTCGGTCACACTATTGTTGACCAGTCATCAAACCTCATTATCTTTCTTCTCTTTTCTTTTCTTTTTTTGTCTTGTGGGGGGGAAGAGAACAAATACAACTTATTTACTGTATAATGTCCTGTTTGTTTGTAGCTGGCTGGGAAATGCCGTCCTGCCGGGGTCTCAGCGGCAGCAAACAAACGAAATGGTTTTGTGTTGATTTGTGTACGCGACCCGAAGCTTTTGTTGTTCTTGGTTCCTTAAGTTACAATCAGATCGGCTTATCGGGAACCGTTTGAGGGTGTCTGTTGTTGTTGTTTTCCCCAGATTGTTTTCAAACACTTCCTTCGTCTGCTCCGTCCTCTTCACGCCCCCCCCCCCCCCAACAACTCAACAGGTCAAGAGAGAGAGAACTAAAAGGGAGAACTTGGCTTGGTCAGGGAGGTAATGAATCAATGTCAATCTATTCTCCAAAGCACCGGAAGGCAGGACAAGAAGCAATGGATGGAGACTAATCAAGGAGAGAAGCAACCTAGGAGAAATTTACAATACAATACAATAGCAGAGTTGGAAGGGACCTTGGAGGTCTTCTAGTCCAACCCCCTGTGTGGGCAGGAACCTTATACCACTTCAGACAAATGGCTATCTAACATCTTCTTAAAGACTTCCAGGGTTGGGGCAGTCACAACTTCTGGAGGCAATTTCTGTTCCAGAGGTTAATAATAATAATAATAATAATTTTATTTATAACCCGCTCTCTCTCCCCGAAGGGACTCGAGGCGGGGCACAGGGAAATAAAAACAGTTAAAACAGACAAAATACAAAATTAAAAACAAATTAAACTTGCCCTGCGCTAAAAACTCCTATAAACTAGGCTAGCCCTAAAACCCCTAAAATTTAAAAATTAAAATTACCCTAGGCCAGCCAAGCGGAAGAAATATGTTTTTAATTGCTGTCGGAAGGAGCGGAGGTCTGTGGTTGTTCTGATTTCGGGGGGAAGGTCATTCCAGAGGGTCGGGCCCGCCACAGAGAAGGCCCTTCCCCTGGGCGTCGCCCGCTGGCACAGCCTAGTGGACGGCACCCGGAGAAGTCCCTCTCTGTGGGAGCGAATCGGCCGCAGGGAGGTATGGGGCAGAATGCGATCCCGCAGATAGCTAGGTCCCGTGCCATGGAGCGCTTTAAAGATGATAACCAACACCTTGAAGCGCACCCGAAAGACGACAGGCAGCCAATGCAGCTCGCGCAGGAGCGGTGTTACATGGGAGAACCTGGAGGTTCTCATAACTACCCACGCGGCTGCATTCTGGACAAGCTGAAGCCTTCGGGTGCACCTCAAGGGGAGCCCCATGTAGAGAGCATTGCAGTAGTCCAGTCGGGATGTCACGAGTGCATGAGTGTTCTAACTGTCAGGAAATTTCTCCTCAGGTCTAAGTTGCTTCTCTCCTTGATGAGTTTCCACCCATTGCTTCTTGTCCTGCCTCCAGGTGCTTTGGAGAATAGTTTGACTCCCTCTTCTTTGTGGCACCCTCTGAGATATCGGAACACTGCTATCATGTCTCCCCTGGTCCTGAAAGTGAGGACAATTAATCCGTGGAACAACTTGCCTCTGGAAGTTGCGACTGCTCCAACACTGCAGGTTTTTGAGAAGAGACTGGACAGTCATTGGTCTGAAATGGTACAGGTTTTCCTGCTTGAGCAGCGGGCTGGACTAGAAGACCTCCAAGGTCCCTTCCAGCTTATTCTCTTCCCGTGATGGCGACGGTATGGCCCAAAGTGGCACACAGAGCCATGTCACCCGGCACATGCAGCCTTGCCTGTTTCTCTTCTGGATTTCTGGCACGCATGTCCACAGGACGATCAGCTGTCCTTCGCGCACACGGCAGGGCTGAAAATGGGTGTGCGCATGCGTGCTGGCCAACTGATTGTTAGGTGCGCATGTGCGCCAGAACTCAGAAGTTCAGCTTACAGGAGTGTGATCCCTTCATGTGCGCAAGCAGTGCCAAAAACCCACAGGTGCATGCGCGCCGGCCGGCTGATCGCCAGGCGCATATGCGCGCTAGAACCCAGAAGTTCGGCTTTTCCGGAGCGCAGCCCCGACGAGCACGCGCATGCACATGCACTATTTTCGCCGTCACTGTAAACTATTAACAGCCATTCATTTAGTGTCCGTTCGAAGTTACAACAGCACTGAAAAGAAGTGAATTATGACCGTTTTTCAGAGTTGCAGCCTTTGCAGAATCCCCATGATCACATGATCAAAATTTGGGGCGCTTGGCAACTGTTCTCCCGGGGTCAGGTGGTCGCCCTTTGCCACTTTCTGACCAGCCACGTCAATGACGGAATCCAGATTCGCTTAACAACCGGGTTACTAACGGCAGTGATTCCCTTAACAACGGTGGCAAGGAAGGGGCATAGCTCACTTAACAACTGTCTTGCTTAACCGAAATGGCGGGCTCAGTTGTGGTCAGAAACTGAGGACTACCTGAATAGAAACCTTACATTCCTAGCCACAATCTGACAATGTGATTTGCTGGAAAATAGAAGCTGCTACTTCTAAGTTGTTACTGCCAAAGCACTTAGTAGGGCTGTATTAATATTATTCTTTTCATTTTTCCTGTTACCTACTTCCTTATCTTCTTAGAACTCTAAATTAGTTGTTTGTATCTTATGATTTATATTAATTGTGTTATTTGTTTTATCCTAGTATGCTTTATGTTGATTGCTTATTTAGTATCCTAGGACTGGGACTAAGGTTATTATTTACGATGAATGTATTTTTATGATGACAACGATCATCATTTGTCACTTGTTGCTTGTATGCACCCTGAGAGCTTCTGCAGCGGAGACCAAATTCCTTGTGTCTCTCATCCAATAAAGAATTCTATTCCACTCCACTCTACTCTGTGTTGTACTCTTCTATTCTGTTCTGCATTCTCTTCAGTTCTGTATTGCACAGAACTGTATTATTCTATTCTGCACTCTATTCTATTCTGCATTCTGTTCTGTTCTATATTTTATTATTCTGCATTCTATTCTACCCTATAGTTTATTATTTTATTCTGCATTGTATTCTTTTCTACTCTACTCTATTTCTATCCCTGTCCCATCCATTCCTTTCCATTCTATTCCATTCCATTCTATTCCCTTCCATTGTTGGTTGTGTTGTGACTTTTTAAAAGCTTTAGAATGGTTACTCTGCAGCTGGCTCCATCTACTGGCTAAATGGTAGCATTGCTGTCTAATATATATTAGACAGAATCTCTCTCTCTCTCTCTCTATATATATATGTGTGTGTGTGTGTGTGTGTGTGTGTGTGTGTGTGTGTGTGTGTGTGTGTGTGTGTTACATCCTCCCTTAATTGGGGCCTTAACAGGGTGTTGTGGAAACAATTATATATAATTTATTGATCAGCTCATAAAACTAACACACACACACACACACATATATATATCATAAACCATGACAGTAAGTAGCTGTATTCTCTTACAATACAATAGCAGAGTTGGAAGGGACCTTGGAGGTCATCTAGTCCAACCCCCTGCCTAGGCAGGAAGCCCTAAACTGTTTCAGACAAGTGGCTATCCAACATCTTCTTGAAGACTTGTAGTGTTGGGGCATTCACAACTTCTGGAGGCAACTTCTGTTCCACTGATTAATTGTTCTGTCAGGAACAATATATGTGTGTGTGTGTGTTTGTGTGTGTTAGGTTTTTGAGCTGATCAATAAATAAATCAGGGAGACTAGTATAGATCTATTTTGAGCTTTTTAGCTCTCATCAGCTAGCCATACCCTTACTGGGATTCGAACCTGGGAATAGTGGCTGAGGCTTCTGCTTAATATGTAATACAGCCCCGGTTCAAATCCCAGTAAGGGTATGGCTAGCTGATGAGAGCTAAAAAACTTGAAATAGATCTATCCAAGTCTCCCTGATTTATTTATTGATCAGCTCAAAAACCTAACACACATATAAAAGAAGTACACAACGGGACTCATAGCTTTCTCTCTAGACGGTCTCTGGTGATGAGCCAAAAGGCAGAAAAGGAGAGCAGTATGCTTCCTCCCTTAATTGGGGCTTAACAGGGTGTTGTGACACAAGTATACACACACACGCACAGTGGTTCATTGGCTAAGACGCTGAACTTGTTGATCAGAAAGGTTGGCAGTGCCGCATAACGGAGGGAGCTCCTGTGACTTGTCTCAGCTTCTGCCCACCTAGCAGTTCGAAAGCACATAAAAGTGCTAGTAGAAAAATAGGGACCACCTTTGGTGGGAAGGTAACAGCGTTCGGTGCGCCTTTGGGGTTTAGACATGCCGGCCACATGACCACCGAGACGTCTTCGAACAGCGCTGGCTCTTCGTCTAAGAAACGGAGATGAGCACCACCCCCTAGAGTCAGGAACAACTAGCACATATGTGCAAGGGGAACCTTTATCTTTTGTATTAATATAGCAAGATATATGTAATAACAGGAGGGAGATTTAGAAAGGGAAGGGCGGTAGTATTATGTTCGAACGATACAAAACAATGAAAATGAAATGTAATAACCGTGAGTAATAATATTATGGTTGTTTGTATCATGGATTTAGGATTTATTAAATTTTTCGACCGCCCTTCTCCCTTGCGGGACTCAGGGCGGTGTACAGGCAATAATAAGATCAATAATATAGAGCATAAAATACAATTAAAAATACAATTAAAAATATATTAAATAGATTGGCCATATATTAAATAGAGTATGATGTATGATGCCCAGGCATCACACCATTCATGCATAGATATATATATATATAAATAATGCAAAATAAAAAAGACTACACAAAAGACTGTAACTGCTGTTTTCTTGGGAAACGAAGGGATCTCTTGATGGCCTCAGTTCCAAATCTAGGCCTGACTCTGTTTTGCTGCCCCCTGCTGCCAATTCTACAAACTGCATGCTCACTGCCCCAAAACACACCGGGAGGGGTGGGAGAGAAATGCATATGGCCAGAGCTTGCTGGTCAGGAGCAGTGGTGGGTTTCTGCAGGCTCGCACCTACTCTCAAGAACCGGTTGGTGAAATTTAGAAAACCGGTGAGAGGGGGTTCCACCGGCGTACCTGGAAATAAGTCTGGCCCGCTGCTGCCGGTGACCCGAAGGAAAGGAAAGGAAAGGAAAGGAGGGAGGAAAGAAAGAGAGAGAGAGAGAGAAAGAGAGAGAGAGAAAGAGAGAGAGAGAAAGAAAGAAAGAAAGAAAGAAAGAAAGAAAGAAAGAAAGAAAGAAAGAAAGAAAGAAAGAAAGAAAGAATTTATCATCACAATTGAGTCCAAAATTTTGGTTGCTAAGCAAGAGCGTTGTTAAATGAGTTTCACCACATTTTAAAAGGTGGCCACTCCCACCCTGTCACATGACTGCCAAGCCACGCCCACAAAATAGGCCACACCTACAGAGTAGGTTCTAAAAAATTTGAAACCCACCACTGGTCAGGAGGTTGTTTATCTGTGTTCTACATCATGGCCACACACACACACACACACACACACACACACACACACACACAACGCATCCCTGACTCCCTTACCTTCCTGCACGCGGCCACAATCTCCTGGCTCCCTTCTCTTCCAATTGACATAGCCCAGGTTCCTCCCGCCAGTCCTTCCTGCAAACTAACCCACATTCCTGGTTTCTCTTTGTAGGTCTTCCTGAACAGTACTACAGCCTCACCTGGTTCCTTAGTCCAATCCTGGGCCTGATCTTCACCCCTTTAATTGGGTCGGCCAGCGACCGCTGCACCCTCAGCTGGGGCCGCCGACGGCCGTTCATTCTCGCGCTCTGCATCGGGGTCCTCATTGGCGTCGCCCTTTTCTTAAACGGATCCGTTATTGGTAAGTGATGCCCTATTGACTTCAGAGTAAGCCCCTTTTGGGCAATGGAGACCCTCCCTCGATGGCTGGAGGGACTTAAAGCTATGCTAAAAATGCGCTGGGTGGATTTGGAATCGGCTTAGAGGTAGTCCTTGGCTTACAACCACAACGGAGCCCCAAATCTAAGTGAGAAATGTCTTCAGTGAGTTTTGCCCCCACGTTACAACTTTTCGTGTTAAGTGACATGGCTGCGGTTGTTAAATTAGTCACACGGTCGTTAAGCGAACCTCATTAGAAGGTTGCAAAAGGAGGTCATATGACCTTAGGACACTGCAACCGTCATAAATATGAAGCCCTTTCGAATGTAAATCGTGACCATGGGGAATACTGCAAACGGTCATAAGAGTGAAAAACGGCCGTAAGTCATTTCTTTCACTGCCGTTGCAATTTTGAACCGTCATTAAACGAACTGTTGTAAGCCAAGGACTACCTGTACGAATTGGTAATTTGATAGTTGCTACAATAGACATTTATCTCTAGGAATCTATTTTATATAAATTCCTAAAATAGTTTTGGAATCTAAATATTTAGGAGTTTATCTGTAGGAATCTATTTTATATAAATTCCTAAAATAGTTTAGGAATTTAAATACTTCTGGAATTTATCTTTAAGAATCTATTTTATATAAATTCCTAAAATAGTTTAGGTATCTAAATACTTCTGGAATTTATCTCTAGGAATCTTTTGTAAAGAGGAAAAAAAAATGACAGAAACCTAGAGCTCACATCCCTTATTTTATGGAAGCTTGGGTTTCTCAGTAATGGTGTAAGAACTGATTTGATGAGGAGGGAATAATGGCTACAGATCGTAATTGGGACCAGATTTTCCCTTGCTAAGCAAGGAGGTTGTGATGTGAGCCTGTTTTTACTGTAGGAACTGGGTATGTCTGGTTTAATGAAAAGAAGGACCAGGGGAGACAGGATAGCAGCCTTCCAATATCTCAGAGGCTGCCACAAAGAAGAGGGAGTCAAGCTATTCTCCAAAGCACCTGAGGGCAGAACAAGAAGCAATGGGTGGAAACTAATCAAGAAGAGAAGCAACTTAGAACTAAGGAGAATTTTTCTGACAGTGAGAACAATTAACCAGTGGAACAGAAGTTGCCTCCAGAAGTTGTGAATGCCCCAACACTGCAAGTCTTTAAGAAGATGTTGGATAGCCATTTGTCTGAAACGGTATAGGGCTTCCTGCCTAGGCAGGGAGTTGGACTAGGTGACCTCCAAGGTCCCTTCCAACTCTGCTATTCCATTCCCTTCCCTTCCACCCCTGTTCTGTAACTCACTTAACTCACTAGCTCTTCAGCTGCCCACGATGAACCAGCCATGCTGGAGACGGAGCCCTGAGCCTGCCTAAGCCTTGTTTTTTTTCTGCCGTGTTTACCGCCAGCGCGTTGTGTTCACAAGCGCACCTTCCCATTAATATAATTGTGTTGGAGCACAATATATCGGCAGAAGCCGGGATGAATGAGGCAGCCCTGGGCATGGGAACCCTCTGGGAGGCTATTCACAGGGAAACGGTTCCTGTTGTTTTCTGATTTCCCTTTAATGCATATCTGGCAAAGACATCCTGTTTCCAGACATATTTGAAAAAGAGAGACAACTTTAAAAAAAAAAAAAAAAACCTGCCCAGATCATTTCATTTCGGGGTTTTGTATTTTTTCCCCCCTTCCCTTTTACTCCAAGGACAAAAAAAAGATTATAACACAATCTTGTTTATCAAATGTCTAAATGGAAAAGAATATTTTTTTTTCCTTTATCCCCTTCGACAAAAACAAAACCCAAAACAAAACACCATTGTGGAGAAACAATTGAAGTTGGGAATTTACTATCTTTAGGCACTCAGCCTGAGAGTCGGTCCCACAGCCGTATTTCATTCGGCGCGAGTCGGACTTGCGATGGGTTGGAGCGATTTACTGTAATTTCTCAGCTTTCTCACAGCCTTTGAAACAGAAACCTCTTCGGTACATGCAGCGGTTGTATCCCAAGATCACTTGCAGGAAGTCTTCGATTTACCACTGCAATCGAGGCCAGGAGTCCCCCAAGGCTCTGTTTTAGGCCCAGGACTCTTCAATATCTTCATCAATGATCTGGACGAGGGAATAAATGGGGAACTCATCACATTTGCAGACGACACCAAGCTGGCAGGAATAGCCAACACTCCAGAAGAGAGGCTTAAGATACAGAAGGATCTTGACAAACTTGAACATTGGGCACAATCTAATAAAATGAAATTCAATTGTGAAAAAAGTAAGGTCCTACATATAGGCAAGAAAAACGAAATGCACAGGTACAGTATAGGTGGTACCTTGCTCAATAGTAGCAACTGTGAGAGGGATCTTGGAATCCTAGTGGACAACCATTTAAATAGGAGCCAGCAGTGTGCAGCAGCTGCCAAAAAAGCCAACACAGTTCTAGACTGCATAAACAGGGGGATAGAATCTAGACCACGTGAAGTGTTAATGCCACTGTATAGTGCCTTGGTAAGGCCACACTTGGAATACTGCATACAGTTTTGGTCGCCACGATGTAGAAAAGACGTGGAGACTCTGGAAAGAGTGCAGAGAAGAGCAACCAAGATGATTAGGGGACTGGAGACTAAAACATGAAGAACGGCTGCAGGAGCTGGGTATGTCTAGTTTGATGAAGAGAAGGACCAGGGGAGACATGATAGCAGTGTTCCGATATCTCAGAGGGTGCCACAAAGAAGAGGGAGTCAAACTATTCTCCAAGACACCTGAGGGCAGGACAAGAAGCAACGGGTGGAAACTAATCAAGGAGAGAAGCAACTTAGAACTAAGGAGAAATTTCCTGACAGTTAGAACAATTAACCTCTGGAACAGCTTGCCTCCAGTAGTTGTGAATGCCCCAACCCTGGAAGTCTTTAAGAATATGTTAGATAGCCATTTGTCTGAAATGGTATAAGGTTCCTGCCCACGCAGGGGGTTGGACTAGAAGACCTACAAGGTCCCTTCCAACTCTGCTATTGTATTGTATTGTATCATCATCTAGTAAATGTATGTGCTGCCTGACTCCCAGAGATTCTGGGTGATTTAAAATTATTAAACTAGTGGAAACTAATCAAGGAGAGAAGCAACTTAGAACTGAGGAGAAATTTCCTTTAGGGGACTGGAGACTAAAACATATGAGGAACGGTTGCAGGAACTGGGTATGTCTAGTTTAATGAAAAGAAGGATAGCAGTGTTCCAATATCTCAGGGGTTCCCACAAAGAAGAGGGAGTCAAACTATTCTCCAAGGCACCTGAGGGCAGGACAAGAAGCAATGGGTGGAAACTAATCAAGGAGAGAAGCAACTTAGAACTGAGGAGGAATTTCCTGAGAGTGAGAACAATTCATCAGTGGAACAGAAGTTGCCTCCAGAAGTTGTGAATGCCCCAACACTGGAAGTCTTCAAGAAGATGTTGGATAGCCATTTGTCTGAAATGGTATAGGGCTTCCTGCCTAGGCAGGGAGTTGGACTAGATGATCTCCAAGGTCCCTTCCAACTCTGCTATTGTATTATTATTTCCGTTGCTAAGCAAGACACTGGTTAAGCAACTCATTTTATGACATTTCTTGCCAGGGTGGTTAAGTGGATCACCGCAGTGGTTACGTTTGTGGTTGTGAAGTGACTCCGGCTTCCCCATGGACTTTGCTGGTCAGAAGGTCACAAAAAACCCCAGGGACCGCGCAACCGTCGTAAATACGAGCCAGTTGCCAAGCATCTGAATTTTGGCCACATGAGGAAACTGCAGCAGTCGTAAATGTGAAAAATGGTCATATATCACTTTGTTCAGTGCTGTTGCTACTTCGAACGGTCGCTAAATGAAATGTTGTAAGTTGAGGACGACCTGTAGTACTTTATGTGATGCCCCAGGTGCCTCTGCTACGTCTTCCACAATCCCTGACCAATGGCCGTTCTGACCAGGGGTTATTTCGGAATTCCAAAACATCGGAAAGGAGATTCTGGTGCATGGAAAAATCAGGAATCTGATCTGTTATCCGAAGTCAGGACATCTCCACTGTTGATCTGAAGATCATCCTCATAGCTGTAGCTTTCCTATTAGGACAGGGGTCTCCAAACCTGGCAACCTTAAGACTAGTGGACTCCAACTCCCAGAATTCCCCAGACTGCTATGTAGAATTCCTCAGACAGCCATATGGACTTCAGCTCCCAGAATTCCTCAGACAACCTAGTGAACTTCAATTCCCAGAATTCCTCAGAAAGTCATGTGGAATTCCTCAGATAGCCATATGGACTTCAGCTCCCAGAATTCCCCAGGCAGCCATGTGGTCTTCGGATCCCAGAATTCCTCAGCCAGCCTTTGGACTTTAACTCCCAATATTCCTCAGCCAACCCAGTGGACTTCAGTTCCCAGAATTCCTCAGAAAGTCATTGGACTTTTAATTCCGGGAATTCCTCAGACAGTCACGTGGAATTCCTCAGCAGCCATATGGACTTCAGCTCCCAGAATTCCCCAGACTGCTATGTAGAATTCCTCAGACAGCCATATGGACTTCAGCTCCCAGAATTCCCCAGACTGCTATGTAGAATTCCTCAGATAGCCATATGGACTTCAGCTCCCAGAATTCCTCAGCCAGTCATTGGACTTTTAATTCCGAGAATTCCTCAGACAGTCACGTGGAATTCCTCAGCAGCCATATGGACTTCAGCTCCCAGAATTCCCCAGACTGCTATGTAGAATTCCTCAGACAGCCATATGGACTTCAGCTCCCAGAATTCCCCAGACTGCTATGTAGAATTTCTCAGACAGCCATATGGACTTCAGCTCCCAGAATTCCCCAGACTGCTATGTAGAATTCCTCAGATAGCCATATGGACTTCAGCTCCCAGAATTCCCCAGACTGCTATGTAGAATTCCTCAGATAGCCATATGGACTTCAGCTCCCAGAATTCCTCAGCCAGTCATTGGACTTTTAATTCCGAGAATTCCTCAGACAGTCACGTGGAATTCCTCAGCAGCCATATCGACTTCAGCTCCCAGAATTCCCCAGACTGCTATGTAGAATTCCTCAGACAGCCATATGGACTTCAGCTCCCAGAATTCCCCAGACTGCTATGTAGAATTTCTCAGACAGCCATATGGACTTCAGCTCCCAGAATTCCCCAGACTGCTATGTAGAATTCCTCAGATAGCCATATGGACTTCAGCTCCCAGAATTCCCCAGACTGCTATGTAGAATTCCTCAGATAGCCATATGGACTTCAGCTCCCAGAATTCCTCAGATAGCATAGCTGTCTGAGGAATTCTGGGAGTTGAAGGCCACAAATCTTCAAAGTTGCCAAGTTTGGAGACCCCTGTTGTTAGACCAGTAAAGATTAACCAGGAAATGTTCCCATGGTGGGTTTGAATTGTCACTCCATTTATTCAAAACAAATTCTCCCTTCTTTGAAAAGTTTCCAGTGCTGACGGGCTCTGTAGCATCTCCCAGTTTTTGACAATACAGGATCAAAGTCACGCAAGCTATTTAGTGCTTCCTCCATTCCTGCTTGTTAAATTTTGGCTCTAATATTTTCACCAATTGTCCAATCGTATGGAACTCTTACAGGAGGAGATAACTCCACCAGCTTTTTTTTCTGTGCCAATCTGATGAACGAATGGTCTTTATTCCCATCAGGGACAAAAAAGGCCCCTCTTGCCCTCACTTCCAATCTATTAAAAGGTTCTTGGGTGACAGAGAGTTTAATTTACTTCTTCATCATGCCATAAAATGTCTCCTGGAGCCAGATTGCCAGCCTGATGGATCAAGAAGGAACTCTTACTCTGAGCTTCCTTCCTTCCTTCCTTCCTTCCTTCCTTCCTTCCTTCCTTCCTTCCTTCTTCCCTCCTTCCCTCCCTCTTATTGCTGCCTTTTGGTATTTTCTTATATCTTTTTATCAGATCAGTTAAAACTTAGCTGCATTTATAGAAGAGGCTGAACCTGGTTTTTTCCTCCTCCTTTCCTTTCTCTTCTTCCTTCCTCCCTCCCTCTTATCCCTTTCTTTCCTCTTCCTTATCATCCCTCCATCCACCTATCCACGAATCTCCTTCCTTCTTTTGGTCCTTCTTTCATTCCTTCCTTCCTCTTCCCTGTCATTTCCTCCCTCCCCTCTCTCCCTCTTTTCCTTTTACCTTCCTTCTTCCCTCCCACCCACTCACCCCTTTCTTTCCTCTTCCCTATCATCCATCCACCTATCCACCAATCTCCTTCCTTTCTTCCTTCACTCCTTCTTTTGTTCACTCTTTCCTTCCTCTTACCCACTCACTCATTTTTCCTCTTCCCTATCATCCCTTTCCTTTTTTCCTTCCTTTCTTCCTTCCCTGCCTGCCCTCTCCACACCTTTTCCTTCCTTCGTTCCACCCTGCCTTCCTTCCTTCCCTCCCTTGCTCCTTCCTTCCTTCCCTGCCCTCTCCCCACCTTTTCCTTCCTTCCTTCCCTCCCTTGCTCCTTCCTTCCTTCCTTCCTTCCTTCCCTGCCCTCTCCCCACCTTTTCCTTCCTTCCCTCCCTTGCTCCTTCCTTCCTTCCTTCCTTCCCTGCCCTCTCCCCACCTTTTCTTTCCTTCCTTCCCTCCCTTGCTTCTTCCTTCCTTCCTTCCTTCCCTGCCCTCTCCCACCTTTTCCTTCCTTCCTTCCTTCCCTCCCTTGCTCCTTCCTTCCTTCCTTCCTTCCTTCCCTGCCTTCTCCCCACCTTTTCCTTCCTTCCTTCCCTCCCTTGCTCCTTCCTTCCTTCCTTCCCTGCCCTCTCCCCACCTTTTCTTTCCTTCCTTCCCTCCCTTGCTTCTTCCTTCCTTCCTTCCTTCCCTGCCCTCTCCCACCTTTTCCTTCCTTCCTTCCTTCCCTCCCTTGCTCCTTCCTTCCTTCCTTCCTTCCCTGCCTTCTCCCCACCTTTTCCTTCCTTCCTTCCTTCCTTCCTTCCTTCCTTCCTCTTTTTCCAGAAAAACCCCCCAAAGTCTTTTTCCCTTCCTGGAATTTCTCTCACACGAATCGACCCACAGTCCTTCTTCTTCTTCTCCTCCTCCTCCTCCAGGCCTTGCTATTGGAGATGTCCCAGACAAGCAGCCCATCGGCATCGTTCTCACCGTTCTCGGCGTGGTGGTGCTGGACTTCTGCGCTGACGCAACCGAGGGGCCCATCCGCGCCTATTTGCTGGACGTGGTGGACAGTGAAGAGCAGGATATGGCCCTCAATATCCATGCTTTTTCAGCCGGTACGATGTTTACGTTATTTCACCCACTCCCCCTGGTAAGCCTGCAGCTTTGCAGGGGTTCCCAAACTTGGCAACTTGAAGACTTGTGGACTTCAACTCCCAGAATTCTCCAGCCAGCAGAGCTGGCTGGAGAATTCTGGGAGTTGAAGTCCACAAGTCTTCAAGTTGCCAAGTTTGGGAACCCCTGCTTTATAAGCTCAGAATAATGCTGCTTTGTTGTGAAATCTTGGGGGGTGGGGGTGGAAACCATGGTTCCCTCTAAAATCATTCCAAGTCAATTTGGCCATTTTTTTTTCCTTTTCTTTTTAGTTTAATATAATATATTTTAGTAACCATGCAATCACTAATGTTGTATCTATCCCACCTGCCTCTCAGATGTGTTTGAGCTGGTCAGCCATGTAATTAAACAATCGATTTAATTTATAAATGAATATACTGAAATAATTAATATTCCCCATGTGTCAATAGATTTTTTTGTAAATAAAAAGTAGGAAAAGTGACATACAGTAATTGCTTGTGAAGTTTTGCATTACATAGTTGTTTCTCTCTCTCTGTCTCTCCCCCTCCCTCCTCCCCCCTTTCTTTCTTTCTTTCTTTCTTTCTTTCTTTCTTTCTTTCTTTCTTTCTTTCTTTCTTTCTTTCTTTCTTTCTTTCTTTCTTTCTTTTTGAAGCCACTTATTTATTTAAAATTTTTAAAGGCATCTGTTGTAATCTCATTGGGACAGTTCTGTTCTCTGGCTGTTTGTCAGTTTGAAGACTTCCATAAAATCTATCAAGCCCCCCCGGGTATTTTTAAGACTTTAATAATACCGTTTTGATTTTATTTTATAAAAAGGAGGGCGCAAAGAACATGCTGCCGAGATTTGCTGTTTTGTAGGCAGCTGTTCCGCAACCTACGTTTTAATCCCTCTACTCGTAAGGAGCTGTGTTGCTCCTAATCCCAGCCTCTGGAAGTTCATTGTTTTTTGTAGGCCTGGCGGTGTGATTCTAGCTTGTACCCGAATAAATCCTTCCAACTTTTTATAAACTAGTGGCCACCCTCTTGACATTTTGCAACCATTTCCCCTCATGAGGCACTGGCTTAATGGCCCTGGAGATGGTCTCTGCTCCAGCGGTTTGAGTCCTAGCACTGTGGGGAAGGGTGAGTTCCCATCACTCATCTCAGCTTCTGTGCACTTAATAGTTCGAAAGCTCATTCTATGCGAGTAGATAAATGGATACCGCTTCAGTGGGGAGATGAGTTGGTGCTCTGTTTAGGCAGTCAGATTCCTGCCAGCTCTGAACCTTCCCGGCCGCAGCACCTGTTTGCAAGAGGGAGAGGAGCCTTGGATGGCGCTGTAGGGAGAGCCACTCGCCTTTCTCTCTGGTGCAAAGCCAGCTCGCCCTCTTGTGGCTCACCTTGGGAAGCACACAAGCATTTCCTACAGCAGAGCTGGTAACTTGGCAGCCAAGCTATTACTATGCAATGACTTGGTGTTCTCCTGGTTAATATAACAATGCCATATAATAACAACAATAATAATAAAAATAACAAAATTGCCAAGTTAGGAGACCCCTGGACTAAACCATTGACCATTGCATGAATAACCTATTGCAGCTTTTCCAAGTAGGGGAACTACAAAGTCCATGCTGGTTGGGCTTCCTGGATATAGTAGCCTTAGTAGTTTTAGTTCCTCTGAGCATCACCCAATTGGGAAAAGAGTGGTGTTTGCCTGGTTATGCTTAAGGTAAGGGATTCCTGGTACTCTCTGAGCACCGGCCTGCTGATGATATTACATACCGTATTTTTGGGAGTATAAGACGCTCCAAAGTATAAGACACACTTAGCTTTTGGGGACAAAAACAAGGGGGGGGAAAATCCGCCTCTGGCTCCCAACAATTTGCCTCCTTGCAACAAACAGCAAACAGCCCAGACAATATACGCTGTTTGTAGTGTTACATTTCAGACTATACTTGTACAGATAGTTAAAATTGATGTGTTTTCTGGAAATATAGTTATTCTCTTTAAAAGAAGATACGATAGCACTGGGTCTCTTCAGATCAAGCATTTATTTTAAAAAGCTTCTTCATTTTGTTAAGATGTCTAGAACAATAATAAAGCAGTCTTTAAAAAATAAGTCTCATAATTTGAACATTCGACATTTATAATTATTGACTTACCTTCTTGCAGCAAACAGCCTGATTAGCACAAGAAAAAAAAAATCTGCTTCTGTCTCCCAGCAATTTGCCCCCTGGAGCAAACAGCAAGTTTCACTTTCAGTTTAAGTGCTCCTCCCGATCATCAGCTGTTTCAGGCTGCAGGGATTTCTATCCCTATAGTATATTGCAGCCTCCGCAAGCCCTATTTTCCCCATTTGCTGCAATGAGGTAAATTGGTGGGGACTAGTGGGTGGGTGGGGCTACATTCAGTGTATAAGACGCCCCCAAATTTTCAGTCTCTTTTAGCAGGGGGAAGCTGCGTCTTATACTCCAAAAAATATGGTAGTTTGGTATCTGCAAGAAAACAACCAAGTTCAGAGAGCACCAAGGACTCCTTGTTTTAACCCTGAGCTACAAATAATTCTGCTTACAATGGTCAGATCCACAACGCTAGACCCAAGAAATGTCCAGGTGAACATCTTTTGAAGTTCCCCAAGGAATGATCTTCTTCTGTTAGAGTTCAGAGTTTATTGGTTTTTTTATACCGCCCTACTCCCGAAGGACTCGGGGCGGTGTACAGCCAAAATAAAAACAAATATATAAAAGTTAAAAGAAAGCTTTTAAAAGACATAATTAAAATATTGGCCCAAACGTGGGGAAAAAAACCCAAGCTAACCCTGATTAAAATAATAAAAATTGAAATTTAAAAATTTAAAAATCATGTTTTATGCCAGCCCGGCTTGTTGAAAGAGAAAGGTTTTGAGACCGCGGCGGAAGGTGCGTAAGTCAGGGATAGTTCTTAATTCCGGGGGCAATTTGTTCCAGAGGGCAGGTGCTCCCACGGAGAAGGCTCTCCCCCTGGGTGTCACCAGTTGACATTGTCTAGCCGATATTTCCCCACAATCTGCCATTCTTGAGGGGGGGGAGGAGCTAGTTTCCGCCTGTGCAGTTCTTCCCGCCCCTTCGCAGAGCCGCCATTTTGTACCCTTGTCCTTCTCTTCGTCCGTAGGACTGGGAGGAGCCATTGGCTACATGCTGGGCGGCCTCGACTGGATGCACACCATCTTGGGCAGCCTCTTCAAATCCCAGGAGCAGGTCCTCTTCTTCTTTGCCGCCATTATCTTCTCGGTTTCCGTTGCCCTCCACCTATGCAGCATCGAGGAAGAGCAATACAACCCGCAGCAGGACCGGGTGGACGACGAAGCCGAGACCCTGTCCAGCGTCAAGCTGAGCGGCAGCCTCCCTCCCCTCAACCGGCTCAATGTCATCAACGAGGAGGAGCCTTACGGGAACTCCCTCTTCCCGGACGAGGTCCAGTCCGAGCAAGACCTCAACCTGGAGTTCCTGGAGGTGGACATTGTCAGGAGTAAGAGCGATTCGGTCCTGCACATGCCGGACGCCACCCTCGATATGGAATCGGAGCTGCTCTTCCTTCACGAGATCGAGCCTTCCATTTTCCAGGACTCGTCCTACCCGGCGACGCCGCGCAGCACCAGCCAAGAACTCATGAAATCCAAATTCAACCGCTTGTCCGCTTTCCTCAGGGAGAACGAGAAGGAGGAGGAGATGTTACTTGAGAATCACTTGAACGAGGCCAAAGTCCCCAACGGGAACGGCTCCCTACCAAAAGACCTCCTGAACGGGCACGTCCAGGTGGGCATGAAGCCGTCGTGCACCTCCAGCTCCATGCGCCGCCGGCGGCACATGTTCTACCGCCAGCCGTCGAACACCTTCTCCTACTACGGGAAGATCGGGTCCCACCACTACCGCTTCCGGCGGGCCAACGCCGTGGTCTTGATCAAGTCCTCCCGCAGCATGAACGACATCTACGACATGCAGAAGAGGCAGCGGCAGAGATACCGTCACCGGAACCCGAGTGGCGCCACCAACTCCAGCGGGGACACGGAGAGCGAGGAAGGCGAGACGGAGACCACCGTGAGGCTCTTGTGGTTGTCCATGCTGAAGATGCCCAAAGAGCTGCTGCGGCTTTGCGTCTGTCACCTCTTGACCTGGTTCTCCATCATCGCCGAAGCCGTCTTCTACACCGACTTCATGGGCCAGGTCATCTTCCACGGGGACCCCAAGGTGAGAACGGCGCCGCTCCGGAGGGGGGGGGGAGGCAATAGTATAGAATAGCCCCGGGGTGGCGAACCTTTTTGGCATCGAGTGCCCAAACGGCAACCCAAAGCCCACTTATTTATCGCCAAGTGCCAACGTGGCAATTTAACCTGAATCCTGAGGTTTTACTACCTAAAATAATGATAAACAAGGCAAAGTTCAGCTAATTGTTCTAAGAAAAACATGATGAATGCACTTTTCTCCTGCTTTTGAAATATTACGTTTAGCAACAATAAAAAAGAAAAAACTGTTTGTAATATCATTTCTTTTCCTCCCCCTTTCCCCCTTTCTTTCTCTCTCTCTTTCCCTCTCTCTCATTCCCTCCCTCCCTCTTCCCCCTCTCTCTTTCTCTTTCCCTCTCTCTTTTTCTCTTTCTTTCTTTCCCTATCTTTCCCTCCCTCCCTTCCTCTCTTTTCCCTCTCTTTCCCTCTCTTTCTCTCCCTCTCTCTCTTCCTGCCCTCTCTTTCCCCTCTTTCCGCTCTCTTTCTATTTCCCTCTCTCTCTTTCTCTTTTTCTCTTTCCCTCTCTCTCTTCCCCCTCTCTTTCACTCTTTCACTCTCTCTTCCCCCCTCTCTTTCTTTCCCTCTCTTTCTCTTTCCCTCTCTTTCTCTCTTTCGCGCTCTCTCTTCTCCCTCTCTTTCTCTTTCCTTTTCTCTTTCCCTGTCTCTCTTTTTCTCTTCCCCCCCTCTCTCTTCCCCTTCTCTTTCACTCTCTCTTCCCCCCTCTCTTTCTTTCCCTCTCTTTCTCTTTCCCTCTCTCTTTCCTTCCCTCCCTCTCTCTCCCTCCTTCCCTCCCTCTCTTTCTTCCCCTCCCTCTCTCTTTTTCCATCCCTCTCTCCCTTTTCCCTCTCTTTTTCTCTCTCTTTCCCTCCCTCCCCTCCCCCTCTTTCTCTACCACACCCCCATGGGAGAAATGCAAGGGAGCCGGGCTGGAGCAAAGGCAGGTGTGCCCACAGAGGGGGCTCTTGAGTGCCACCTCTGCCACACAGTGCCATAGGTTCGCCACCCCTAGTGTAACCTGTATTGTCATTGTACAAAATAAATACAGGAAAATTGGGTTTAGCCTCGCTGGTGCAATCCATGACAAAAAATACAAACATCCTGAATAGTATAAAGCAGGGGTCTCCAACCTTTGCAACTTTAAGTCTGAAGGACTTCAGCTCCCAGACTTCTCCAGCCAGCTTTGCTTTAAAGCAGGGGTCTCCAACCTTTGCAACTTTAAGTCTGAAGGACTTCAGAATTCTGGGAGCTGAAGTCCTTCAGACTTAAAGTTGCAAAGGTTGGAGACCCCTGGTATAAAGGGTAATCCCAATGCAAGTTGTTGTGGGGGGAGTGGGGGGGGCATACGTTTCCACGTGTGCGTGGAGTGGTTGTGGTTGTGTTTAAGAGTCCCACAGCCCAAGGAGAGGAACTGTTTTTAAACTGATTTGTTCGGCTGGCTGTGCTTCTTACGTCTTCTGCCCAACGATAGAAGCGTGAACAGACACTGACCAGAGTGTGAATCTTCCTTACTCTGCTAAAGCAGCGAGACCTGGCGAGGTCATCCAGCGGTGTCAGAGGAATGAGCCATCCAATGAGTAGAAGCCATAGAGGGATCCGATGAGCTGAAGAGGAATGTTTGCCCAGCCACTGGCACACACACACACACACACACACACACACACACACAGAGGGAGGGAGGGAGGGGGAGAGAGAGAGAGAGAGAGAGAGAGAGAGAGAGAGAGAGAGAGAGAGAGAGAGAGAGAGAGATCCCATTAATGGAATCTTCTCTGCTCTCATTCACGTTGGGCACCTCCTTACAAACAGATTCAGTCCCAATAGAAATTGGTAAAGGCAACACAACGTTACACGTAGGCTATGCACTCTTGTGTAAGATCCTGTGCCTCGTTGCCCATGATGAGTAAAGAGTCACTTCTGGGGAATCAAGAGAGGAAAGCATTCCAATGTGTAATTTTTTTCCCCAGCTTGGGATGTGACCATAAAGCTGATTTGATAGACCAATTTTACCATTTTTTTTTAAATCTGTCAGTTGAACCCAGAACCTTTCTATTAAGGGCAAATTCTAAGTCGCCTTGTAGGAGGAAGTGTAAGGGTGAGGTCCCTGCGGTTCTCTGAGGTTGGTGGTATGCTTGCAGACGTTTTATTACCAAACTAGATAACATCATCAGTGCTGATAATTACCGAGGATGTTATCCAGTTGGGTAATGAAACTTCTGCAAGAAAGCAACCAAGCTCAGAGAGCATCAAGGACCCCACATTCCTATTCCTTCTCCTCCTCCTCCTCCTCCTCTTCACAAACCCCACTCCCTTCTAGCACTGATAACGTTACCTAGTTGGGTAATGAAACGTCTGCAAGAAAACCACCAAGATCAGGGAGCACCAAGGACCCCCACAGTTCAACCCTGAGTGAGCTACAAATAGCAGCTCTTTTAAAGGAGTGGGGCTGGCAAATTGGTGGGGAAGATGCACACACACACACAAACACACACACCAATTTCTTGCAAGTCTTCTGCCTTTGATCCAAGCCTCTTCTTTCCTGGCAGGCCCCTTCAAATTCTACCGAACTGCAGGACTACAGCGCTGGCGTCCAGATGGGTTGCTGGGGTCTGGTCATCTATGCTGCTACTGCTGCCGTGTGTTCAGGTGAGAGGCTCTGGGCTACCCTCCTGGATTACAGTTGGGTGAAGAGTTGTATAATTGAGAAGAAGCGTTAGCAACTCTGAGTTCAGAACCAGTGTTACAACTCTGGTCCCGTAACCAGTGTTAGGAAATAAATGCGGAATAGTGTAATCCACCGGACAGTAAAGAGATACGTTGCTTTAACCACAAACAAACTCTAAAACAGTGATAGTAAGAAAATAAATAGTCTTTACTTTGTAGCAACTAAAATGCTTCTTCCGACTAACTTCTCAAACAATAATAACAGTCCTTCACCCAACAGAGTTATCTTACAGTGATGCAAAACAAATCCTCCTTCAGTCTTCACAGCTTCAGCTCCTCAGCACAGGGAATCGAAAAGGGAACGGACTGTGATTCTGAGCTTGCTTTATGGTAGAGCTGAGACTCACAGCCAATCAGAATTCAAACACAGTTCTTAAAGCTACATAACTCCTTAAGAACATAGGCTCATATATATTGTCAACCCAATATAAGGCTGAATATCCTAACAAGAAGGAGCAGGACAGTCACTAGAGGAAGGATCAAGATGTTATCCATTCAGTCGTGTCCGGCTCCTAGCTATACCATGGGCCAGGTCTCTCCACGTCTTCCAATCTTACACTACTTCTTTGAGTTGTTCTATGCTCTGGCTGGTGTCAATGTTGTGGATTCGGACAAGGAGGAGGTTGAGGAGGAACATGGGCCAGTCCTGGGGAAATCTGGGGAAGGCTCTGATGAGGAGTCTGTGTTGGAGGCAGAGATAGAGCCAGGGTCATTTGACATTTCCAAGCTGCCTTCGGAGTCAAAGATAAATGGGGAAGATCAGCTGGGGGCCCGTTTCAGATGCGCGCATGTGCAGAGCTGTTAGGAGAGGAGAACAACTGAGGAGCTGACTCGGGAAGAAAGGCACATGTGTACGCTGAATGGCCCCTCCCTGGATGGAGAATAAATAGAAGCCAAAGGGGAGTGGTGGTCGTAGGAGACAACAGTTCGTATTTCTGAAGGATTTGCTCATTGTGTCTCCCAGACCTCCCCAGTCAGCCAATGTTCTTTGGAGAATGTATGCACATCTACCCTCTCTTCTCAGGAGGCATGGGCGGAAGAGGTTGAATGGGTGGATTGAATATCTGATGGGAAAGTAGAGAGTTTTGGAGAGTAGTAGAAACAGGTTCGAGTTGCCTGCATGTGAAGAAGTTCAGAACGTTGTGTAACTCTGACTTGTGCCCATCATTTCCCAGCTTTACTCCAGAAATACTTGGACAATTATGACTTGAGCATACGAGTGATCTACATCTTGGGCACCCTGGGGTTCTCCATCGGCACAGCGGTGATGGCCATCTTCCCCAACGTCTACGTTGCCATGATCATGATCAGCACCATGGGAATCGTATCGATGAGCATCTCCTACTGCCCATATGCACTTTTGGGACAGTACCACGACATCAAGGAGGTATGGGGCCTTCTCAATGGAAGTCCACAAAGTCTTGAGGTTGTACCTCCTTTGGGATTGGAGGACGCCGGTTAGACCAGAGATGAGAATGTCTTGATTCTCCGGGATTTGACAGAGATGCTTCCAAGTCAAAGTAATAGAGCTTCTCTCAACCTTCTAAAGTTGGAGGGTGGACTGTGGACACTTCTTCATATAGTTATGGGGTCCCTCAGCTATCCAACCCTACAGATGCACGCAAGCCATTAGGGATGGAGAACTTCTGCTGTCTTGGCATGAGATGGTTGCAAAGATCTTCTACAGAACTTCTCCTGTGACTGTCCTCACCCACCAGCACAATCTGACATGGAGTCCACCCATTTATGGATTCCTATAGTGCCACTAAATCAGGGATGCCCAACCTTAACCTTAAGACTTGTGGACTTCAACTCCCAGAATTCCCCAGCCAGCAGGGCTGGCTGGGGAATTCTGGGAGTTGCAGTCCACGGGTGTTAAAGTTGCCAAGTTTATACACATCAATACAATCACCCAATGGCCTGGGGTCTCCTAGAGCATTCGCCTACCAAAACGTTCACAGTTTTAAGACTAACTCAGTCTTAGAACTGTTATGCAATTGCTAGGTTTATGTCCATGGAGAATTCTCAGTCATCCAGGTCATGGTTGTCCCAAAGGTGCTTTTTCAAAAGGCAACTAGATGTGGTTTTTCCTTGAAGAATTTTCACTTCCCAGCCAAGAAGCTTCATTAGTTCTTGGATGAACCTTCTAGAACTCAAGAAGCTTCTTGGATGAGAGGCGAAACTTCTCCAGCGAAAAGCAAAGTCAACCTTGAGCTAGGCAGGATTGAACTCCTGTAGTGAGCAGAGTCAGTCTCCAATATTGCATTCTAACCACTGTAACATCACACCCATCCCTCCCTGTCTTTCTCCTTCTCTCCTTCCTTCCTCCCTTCCATTGTTTCAGGTGTTATCTTACTTACTTACTTACTTATTTTTCTCCTTCCTTCATTCATTCCTTCCTTATTTACTTACTTACTTATTTACTTCCCTCCTTCCTTCCTTCCTTACTTCCTTACTTAGTTATTTACTTACTTACTTATTTTCTTCTCTCCTTCCTTCCTTCCTTCCTTCCTTCCTTCCTTACTTACTTACTTATTTACTTCCCTCCTTCCTTCTTAACACTAGGACTAAGACTTGTATACCGCTTCATAGTACTTTTACAGTCCCCTCTAAGTGGTTTACAGAGTCAGCCTCTTGCCACCAACAATCTGGGTCCTCATTTTACCCACCTTGGAAGGATGGAAGGCCGAGGCAACCTTGCGGATTGAACTGTCGAACTACTGTCAGCCGGCAGTCAGCAGAAGCAGCCTGCAGTACTGTATTCTCGCCACTGCGCCCCCTGTGCAAACTCCTTCACCTTGACTTGTGTTTTGTTTTTCTGCTCTTTTTCGCAGTACATCCATCACAGCCCTGGCAACTCCAAGCGAGGCTTTGGCATCGATTGTGCCATCTTGTCGTGCCAGGTCTACATCTCCCAGATCCTGGTAGCTTCCGCCTTGGGAGGCGTGGTGGATGCCGTGGGCAGCGTCCGGGTCATTCCGGTGGTGGCGTCGGTGGGCTCTTTCCTGGGCTTCCTGACGGCCACCTTCTTGGTGATTTACCCAGATGTTGGGGAGAGTTCAAAGGAAGAGCAGAAAGAGTTGGCCCCGCCTGCCGCAGCGGAAAGCAGCAACGGGAACGAGGAGAAACCGATGGTGATCAAACTCACCCGCGGAAAAGATCCGGCTGCGCCAGAGGTGGAAAGCGAGTCGGCCGTTTGAAGGCGCCCCGACCTCTCACGCACATTCCAAGCAATCCAGATGCAAAATCCAGAACGTCATTCAAAGCAAAAATTTTAGCGGGCAGCTCCCACCATTTTAATTTGCAGCAGGGGATTTGCGGGGGGGGGGGGGGGATGATTTCAGGCAATTGTGGAGCCCAGAAGATTTTCACGTTGACAGCTTTCTCTACAATCCAGAAAAAAAAAAATCTCTCTTTCTTAGAGGTGTTTTTAACGAAGAGAAACGCTTTTTGGATTTCCGAGGCGGTTTTTATCAACAAGAAGGAAAATGTCCTTCTCGTTTTTTGGGTTTTTTTAAAACTCACGGCGTTCTTTTCTCTCTCTCTCTTTTTTTTTTTTCTCCCGCCAATTATTCATTTGGACCTTTCATTATTTTTATTTTATTTTTGGGACAATTGGAAAGTTTGGGATTTAACTTCAGCCGTTCTTGCTTCCTCTTTTTTTTTTTTTTCAGGAAAAAGAAAGCTTTTGCTGTTAATTTTCTCCAGGCCGCTTGGTTTTTCTTAAAGACAATCAATTGCATTTGGTTGAAATTTGTGCATTTGTAGAATCGATGCAATATTAAAATCGACAGTTTTCCTTGGGGGGGGGGATTGCCCCCCCCCACCTTCCTCTCTTGAACTTTGGCCTGGAACTCATTATTTTGGGAGTCATTGGTATTCCCCCCCCCCCCCCCAATTTTATGTGAAATTATCGCAGCCGAATCAACAGTGAGAACGCTTGTTCGTTTATTTATTTTTAAAAATAAAAAAATAAAACTCAGGCGGATGGGGGTAATTTTTCACTTTGGACCCCAGGCAGTCTGGATCCATAGAAGCTGTTTTTGGTGGAAGGAAAGAGAATTTTAACTAGTTGGGATGGTGAGGAGGAAAAAAAAAAAAATCAGGCAGGAAATAAGCAGTAACTCTTGATACCCATAATTTGAATTTTCCCATTTTGGGGTTTCGTTTTCCAAGCTTAGTGGCGTTTTAAAGCCGTTCATCTCCTTTGCAACAAAGCTGCTTTCGGGAATCTCCACCCTTCGTCTCTTTCAAGTAGATTGCGTGGGTTCCCTCGGGTTTTGTTTTTTTTGGGGTGGGGGGATTGAGGAAGGGGAGGGGAGGGTTGTTGATTGCACTTTTTTCGGAAACTTCAGGCTGGAAACAGGTTGGCGAACAGGTGGTCTCGCGAAAACCAAAGGCCTACCTCTGAGATTTGCAGAGTAGCGAATATTTGTCTGCCTACTACGTGTTTCGATTGTTCGTTTGTTTCTTTGTCCTTGCTTTTTTATTTTAAAAAAAAGGTGTTTTCAAAACGCAGCAGCTTTTTCCTCGACTTCGGAGTGGGGGAGGGGAGATGTCGCTGGCATCTAAAAGAAATTTTTCCTCAGTTTCTCCCTCAGTCGAAAATTCCTTACCCGCCTTTCTTGTTTCCTTTAGATCGGACGTTGATTTGAGCGGTTCATGTACAATCCATGCGTAAGCCCCCTCCTCCCCCACCAATCTTCTCCATCGGTGTCCTTCAGAGGCGCCGAAATTCCGCAACTGTAGAAAGCCGGAAAATTCAGCAGGTTCAAGCGCTTAAAAACTAAAAAAACAAAAACAAAGGCATCATTCGGGACAAATTCCAAGAGAGCCATTAGTAGGCCAGACTCTGATTCCATACCACTTCAAGGTGGAGGGGGGGGGGGTGTAACCCCTCTGGTTTTTCGCTCCTCTAGAAAGTTCTCCTCACGTGGACGGTTTCCGATGCGGATTTCCACACAGAATGTTGCAAATTTGGGGGACCCTCTTGTTATTTTCTTCTCTCTCTTTATTTTTTTTTTCCCTGCTGCTCCTTCCGGTAACATCTCTGTAAAACGCCTGTCAGCGAGCCGAGCGGTTGAGAAGCAAGCATTTATCTTTATATCTAATTCAGAGAAGCCGTTTTTAATCTCTTACTTGAATTTTGTCGAGCTTTACAGAACTGTAGCAGTCGTCCTTCGGCTGCGGTTTCGGAGAAACATGGAAGAGGGATCCCACCGTAAAAGTTCCCCATCTTTGACTTGGTCGACCACAGCCTGTGGATGGCTGTGATTTTACAGCTTCTTCAGTCTTCGGCCAGTCCCATCTTGTGCTATTTATTCAGTGGTCATTTAGCCTCTCCTCTTTCTGGGGAATTTCATAGAAGCTCGTTTTCTACCGGAGTTTCGTAGAACTATTTTTAAAGGACCGAAAGAATATTTTGTTTTTTTCCTCCTCATCACCCCAACCCCCCCCCCCCCGCCCCCTCCATAATATGTCATTTGGAATATTTGCGCTTGTTGTGGGTTTTTTTGAAGAGGGAGACTTGAAGGCCGTCGAAGTTGGGAAACTGAGTTTTTAGCTAAGCGCGTTCTGCTGCTGCTCTCACACTCGGAGACTTCGCTGCACCTCACAGACACAAACTCCACTACTCACCACCCAGCAGTGTTTTAATTTACCATGAGAGAGGGGGTTTTCTCCCCCCCCCACCCCACTCCCTTCGGAATAGCTGCTCAGTGCGCCTCCTTTTCAATCTGCAATTTTAACTACGACGCTGGGCCTTTGGGGGAGGGCCCTGCTGAATAAGAGTCTCGATGATTCATATGAAGTGAGATTGCCATGCTCATTTTCTCTGCTTGCAGTAGGGGGGAAAAAAACCCGAACACCCCCCTCCCCCCCCCATCCCCAATCCTCTCTTTCTCTCTTCAACAGAATTTTGCTCTTTGAGTTATTCGTTCCCTTCTTTGGAAAGCTAGTTTTCATCCCATTCCATCAACGATCAAAATAAATAGATCGACATTCTGCTTGAGCAGAGAAACTCAAATCATTCAAGATGGTGGCCACGATTGTATGATTGATGCCACCCCCCCTTTTTCCCGCCCTCTTAAAAGAGGAGGGGCTTGGATCCCAGAATGGCCATTTTGAATCTTTTTTTTTTCACCCCAGCCTTCATCGGCACGTGACTGAAAATGAAAAACAAGCAGTGAGGTGGTGGTTTGCCCCCAAATATAACTTCCTTTAGGGCAAGAAGGGTCTCCAACTTTGGCCACGTTAAGACGTGTGAACATGCTGGCTGGAAATCCTGGGAGTTGAAGCCCACAAGTCTTCACGTGGCCAAGGTTGGAGACCCCTCCTGCTTTAGGCCAGGATGAGTCAAACATCAGAGATTGTGCTCGTTCCTTTCTAGCTAATTGAGAAGGTCTCATCCTTCGTTCAATGACATCCTTCTTGGTTCTGGGATGGGAAGAAAGAAAGGCCTCAGATGTTGGGCTAGGAAGATGGGTCAGTGTTTTGGTCCTTGTCCTTCTGAAGTCATTGGGTCAACCACACTGCCAAACCCAAGTTAGCTTTCTGTCCAGTTCTGGTGGAGAAGGACCTCTTGGCTTGAAAGTCCAATCTTCTCACATTTAGAGTGCTAGCAGAATCACCCCCACCCCTATAATCTCTGAAGATTTATCTTAAGAACATCAATATGCTATCCAACATGGCTACCCTGATGTCTGAAAAGAGCCATGCAGGCTATCATTAACTTGGTATTAAACTAAATGAACATTGGACCTGAGCTTTAGATGCATCGGTTTGTTTGTCTTTCTGGAACACCCACTTGGCTTTTTAAAAACTGAAAGTGATTTAATCTCGTGTCATTAAAACCCAGGACACGATTTGGGGTTTTCTCATTCAATCCCCAAACTATATCGGACAAAAACTGAAGTGTAATTTGAGTGTTGTAGGTATAGCGAAAAGCAGTATATTTTGGGTTGGGCCTTGGGATAAAAACAAAATTCACCGCATCGGAGTTATGCTTCTCTTTCCATATTTTTTCGAGGGGTGGGGGGATATAAATGGCGTAGATTGGGGGGGGGGGAATCCTCATCTCTTCAGGTTGCTCAATTAAAGCCCACATTTTTTTTCCTTACCTGTGAGGCATCTTATCTTGTCTATCAAATTCAGCCGGCTGTGTGGAGTCCTGCTGAGCTCTTGACCAGATTTACTTTAGGAAGTATCGAAATTTATTTCCGATTGGACAATGACAAGTTTTCATCATTTAGGATGAATTGTGAAGGGGGGGTGGGGGGGGGAAGCAATAACCTTTTTTCATTAATTTTTGGAAATGAGCTTCTTTCTTATTTGGTTCCGAAGACTTTGAGCCAAGCAGCTGTAAAAAATATTCTACAGTTTTTTCTAAGTACCTCATTCAGACCCTGTTGGAGTTTAGTCAACGAAGGGACTTTCTTCAGTCCGAAAGACAAGGGAGGTTGGACAAGCAGCTCATCTTGAGAAGGAATTGGAGGTTTTCGGGTTCTCTGCGGGGCCATTCAATTTAGATTATTCCTTGTCAGTGGAGAAGATCTCCGGTCCATCGCGGTGGTCTTCCTCCATGCTAACACTTTGGAGAACAGGCAACTTTGATTTTAAATGTTTTGGAAAGATCTCTGGCAGAGATGCAAAACCAAGTTCAGCGAGAGCTGTTATCTGTTAACTGTTATCATGCATGATTCGCTGGTCTGATTTGGGTTGAAGAGAATTGAGGCCTTCAACTCCTGGTAGCAAATGAGATCCCATGCTGGGCCTTCAAGGAGACTTTTTCAGGTACATGCAGAACATGAGGAAGAGAAGGCAGCCATGTTGCCACCACATACTTTTAAGAAAACTGGCAGGTGCTCCTGCGTAGAAGTTTCTGGTGATGACTTTCTAGAACAGGGGTCTCCAACTTTGGCCACTTTAAGACTTGTGGACATCAACTTCCAGAATTCCTAAGCCAGCTTTGCTGGAAGTTGAAGTCCACAAGTCTTAAAGTGGCCAGGGTTGGAGATCCCTGTTCTAGTTCTAATTTGATTGCAGCTCAGTTTGGAAGTTCATCTAGCTCAGGGATGGGCAAACTTTGCAACTTTAAGTCTGAAAGACTTCAGCTCCCAGAATTCTCAGAGCTGAAGAGAATTCTGAGAGCTGAAGTCCTTCAGACTTAAAGTTGCAAAGTTTGCCCACCCCTGATCTAGCTCCTTTTCGGTTAATTCACCTTCAATCCGTCTTAGCGCTTTTAAATCACGTTAACCTTCGTTGCAAGCAGCAAGTCCCGGTTCAAATTTAGTTTGTGGCTTCCTCAGCCCTCTCTCACGAAGCCCTGCCGTTTGTGCAGAGGAACAGGACAAGGTCGGTAGAAGTCTTGTAGTTTTTGCCCCTTTGCAGACGAAATAAAAGTTAAGGACATCCGAAATAAAAGTTAGGGACATCCGAAGTTGCCCAAGGTTTGAAAATTGACCACTTGTGCATGTGGAAAGAGAGACACAGAGGAGGAGGCTGGGGGAGAATAAAGAAAGCCAGAATGGTCTCCCAGCTGTGAATTTTGAAGTTTGCACAGAGATTTGTAGAACAAGAAACATCGAAGTTTGAAAAAACTATAATTGGTGGTGGTTGTTGTTGTTTTTTTAAAAAAGGCATTTGCAAAAAAAATAAGATAAAATCCCAATGTGGACATCCCATTTCCACACTGTACTCGCAACTTCCATCAATGATGTTCCTCTTACTAGAAACTTCTGGAAGGTTGGGTGGAGATTGTGGGAGAGCCTGCAACCAGGAAGAAGGTTCTAGGATCCCAAAGTGGTTCTCCTTCTCTAGTTGAATTCCATAAGATCGTTGAATTTTTCGCCTCCTGTGACGGAACAAATTTAGGATGGGTTGCCTCCCGCACAACTGCCTTTAGTAATAGGATCACCGAATCTTCCTTGGAATAATCCCTCGGTCACCAAGGGGATCTCAAAACAAACCGGGTTGCGTAGCATCTTCCGAAGTTGCCGAAAAACACAACTTTGGAAGTCGTCCTGTAGCTGCAACGTCTATTTGCTCCGAGCATCGCGAAGGGATGAAGCCAATTCTCCAGATCTCAAGAGCTGAGATCTTTCTTGGCTTCTTCGGAAAAGGACGGGGGTTGAAAAGGGGCGGAGATGTCCAGCTTTTCCACAGGCCAAGGGGGTCACCCCTTTATAGAGGTGACCCCTGTCGAGCTGTGGGGTCAGTTCCTCCTGGCTTCCCAGCCTCCAATGTCACAGGAGATCATGAAGTGGCTTTTCCAATTTTCTCCTCGTCTTCTTTCCATTTCTGGTGCAACCTAGACCTGCCACTTCCTTGGTAGTTAAAATGGCCAGCTGAATTTCCTTTTGGTTCTAGTTTTCTTTTTTCTTTTTCTTTTATTTTTATTTGGGGTGGTGGTGGGGGGGAATGCCTCATCTACTGAAAAGCTGCATCTAGGCATCTCATAATGAAAATAAATAAATAAATATAAGTATATATAGATATCTATAATTAGTTCCATTGCGAACTGGCCATAAGAAACTCCTTTTTTATCAACTTATTAAGTTGGAGCACTATACTAGCTCTTGCTGAGTTTAGCAATGTTTATAAGTGTGTGTTAAACACATAAACGTTTCACTGAGGTGGAAAAGGGATAGAGCCGAGGCGCTTGGGGACGAGGGGCGTTTTAACGCCTGGGATATGATGATGTCAGCACAGATCATTTTGTTTTTGTTGTTTTGGGGTTGTGTTTTTATTTTATTTCTGGACTTCATTGCATGAGAAACGGATTAACTGCGCCGCACTTTTGATCTGTCGGTATATATATATATATATATATATTTTTCCCATGTATCGTTAGAAGTGGCTGAATGTAAAGGAAAAAAATTTCAAAAGTTCACAGTTCCATGTGCTCAATCCATTGTTCTACAGTTCAATCTTAATAAACATTTCAATAAGAGAGATTCGTTTGTGTCGTATGTCTGCGGGGATGAAGGGGGGGGGGGGAAATCGTTCTGGAATGTTCTGACCCAGCTCCCCAAACACCACCAACCGTCTGACCTGAACGCAAAGATGACTTTAATTAGGAGTGCCAGTAGACCCAGCCAAAACGTCTCGCAGGCTAACAAGTCCAGCTGGCTGGAAGATGAATAGCTGTCTGTCACATCTATTCATCTCATCTCCCCCTCCTGTCTTTTATCCCCAGAGCTAGAGTGGGGCTTCGCTAGCAGCGGTGGCTCTTCCGTCCCAAGGACCGGCCCATAGATTTCCACTGCTCTCCTCTCCTCTCTCACATCTATTCATATCCGCCCCCTCCCTTTTATCCCCAGAGCTAGGGTGAGGGTTTGCTAGCAGTGGTGGCTCTTCCGTCCCGAGGACCAGCCCATAGATTTCCACTGCTCTCCTCTCCTCTCTCACATCTATTCATCTCCCCCTCCTGCCTTTTATCCCCAGAGCTAAGGTGGGGCTTCGTTAGCAGCGGTGGCTCTTCCATCCCAAGGACCAGCCCATAGATTTCCACTGCTCTCCTCTCCTCTCTCACATCTATTCATATCCGCCCCCTCCCTTTTATCCCCAGAGCTAGGGTGAGGGTTTGCTAGCAGTGGTGGCTCTTCCGTCCCGAGGACCAGCCCATAGATTTCCACTGCTCTCCTCTCCTCTCTCACATCTATTCATCTCCCCCTCCTGCCTTTTATCCCCAGAGCTAGAGTGGGGCTTTGCTAGCAGCAGTGGCTCTTCCTTCCCCTCCAGGAGTTGTGAGTGCTCCATCACTGGAAGTTTTTAAGAAGAGATCAATCCGCCATCCTTGAAGATCTTATAGTCCAATCGCCTGCTCAAGCAAGAGGCCCTATACCCGTGATGGTGAACCTATGCAGGCATGTGAGCTGCCACCCCAGCTCAGCTCCATCATGCATGTGTGCACACCTCGGCACACGATGGCAAAAAAGGTTAGCCATCACTGTCCTATACCCAGGGGTGGTCTGCTGGGGGTTGGCATGGGTTCGGGCGATCCTCTAGCTAGGATTTGCCCAGTTCAGCGAACCCCCAAATGCCTGAGGCTGGCCACACCCAACCCGCCCCTCCCAAGAGTCTTCGTGCCAGGGGTGGGTTTCTGGGGGATCGGCCAGGATCGCGCGAGCCCGATGGTAAAATTTAGAGATCCCGGCCGATCCCGTTGGATGATGGACCCGGAAGTTACTTCCGGAACACGTGGCTCGCTCCGTCAAAACCTCCGTTTGAAGCTGTTTCTCTGTTGGGGCGGCTGGGGAGGGGGGTTCGCGCAGGCTAGCGCGCCTGCCTTCCGCCGCCCCTAGCCTGCCAGGCTTCAAAACTAAAGGGCGGGGGCCGGGCCTTGAAGCTCTTTCGTTGTTAGCATGGCTAGGGGGGGCAGCGGAAGGCATGCTAGGTGCACGAAGGCCCCCCCGCCCTCCCCAGCCGCGCTAACAGGGAAAGAGTTTCAAGGCCCGGCCTGGGCCCTTTAGTTTTGAAGCTGCCAGGGCCGGGCTGGGCCTTTCGCGCTTGGCGCGAATGCAGAGGCTTGGGGGGGGGGCTTCGCGCCGAGCCGAGGCAAGTGCGCCCGGCTGGAGCGCACGAGCCACCCGCGAGTGCCATGGCGAGCCGGCGCGGGGCGCGCTGCTGCTGTCGCTGCTTCTGTGCGGGCCGGGGGCGCGGGGGTCCCGGGGCGCCGACAAGCAGAACAGCCTCCGCAGGGTGGCCAGCGGCGTCTACCAGGGCGCCAGCGGCCTCCTGGGCGAGGAGAACATGCGCGCCCTGCAGGTGAGCGGCGCCCGGAGAGTCCCGGGCAAAGGGGAGGGGGGGGAAGGGGAAGAGGAGGGGTCTGGGGAGGGAGGGGGGTCTGTCCTTGGGGGGGAAGGGGTGCAGAAGGGGGTTCCCGACTTTGGCGTGGGCGGCCAGGAGGGAGATTGGGGAGGGAAGTAAGTAACTGTGGCCGGCGGGCGGATAAGGAAAGTTGCTGCGGCAGCGCCCAAAAATCCTCTGGCCCGCTGGCCGCGGTTGCTCGCTCGCTCGCTTGCTCACCCATCGGACGCCAGGTTTCTTCGTCTGGTGGATGGGTGAGAGAGAGAGAGAGTAAATACAGCCAGCGGGCTGGCGGGCCGGTCAGGCTACTTCCCGGAGCTGAGGAGGTTTGTGGGGGGGCGGGGGGGAGACAGACAGACAGAGAGAGGCACAGACACACAGAGAGACGGAGGGAGGGGGGAACCAGAGAGTGACAGACACACACAGAGAGACAGAGAGTGGGAGGGAGGGAGAGAAAGATAGAGACACAGAATGAGTGATTTAAGTGCCTGAAGGCGAGACACACACACACACACAAACACAGAGTGACAGATGGGCAAACAAAGGAGAGAGAGACAGAGAGAGAGAAAGATAAAAAAGAAGGTGGGAGAGAGAGAAAGACAGAGAGAAAGAGAAAGAGAGGGAGAGAGAAAGAGGGAAAGAAAGAAAGAAAGAGAAAGAAATAAAGAGAGAGAGAAAGAGGGAAAGAAAGAAAAAATGAGAGAGAAAGAAAGAGAAAGAGGGAAAGAGAAAGAAAGAGAAAGAAAGAAAGAGAGAAAGAGAAAGAAATAAAGAGAGAGAGAGAAAGAAAGAGGGAAGGAAAGAAAGAGACAGAGAAAGAAAGAGAGACAGAGAAAGAGAGAAAGAAAGACAGAAGGAAAGAAAGAAAAAGAAAGAGAGAGAGAGAGAGAACTTATGACCACAATTAAACCCAAAAGTTTGGTTGCTAACCAAGACCATTGTTAAGTGAGTTTCACATTTTCCAAATTGGCCACTCCCCCCCGGTCACATGGCTGGCAAGCCACTCCCACCTGGTCACATGGCCGGCAAGCCACTCCCACCTGGTCACATGGCCAGCAAGCCACAGAACCTGTTCCAAAAATTTTGAAACCCACCCCTGCTTCGTGCACTCCATTCATGCTAGTTAAGTGCAGGGCCCACACAGAGGCTTGGGGAGGGGGGAAAGGGGGCCTACTGGAGGTTCTGGAAGTCTGGAAACAGTCCTGTTTCCGGCCTCCAGAAGGCCTCCAGAGCCTGGGGGAAGCAGTTTTCTATATATATAGAAAACTTGGGGAGAGGGAGCGGTCTAGAAATTAAATATATATATTTATATATATTTAATTTCTAGACCGCTCCCTCTCCCCAAGGGGACTCGGAGCGGTGCACAGGGAAATTAAGACAATAAATATATACAAAACAGTTAAAAACAGATTAAACATAAGACCCTGCGCTAAAATTCCCCAAAACCAATCACTAAAACCCTAAACCCTATAATACTGTAATAAGAGGCTACCCTAGGCCGGCCAAGCAGAAAAAGTGCGTCTTCAATTTCAGACGGAAGGAACGGAGGTCCGTGGTAGTTCTAATATCGGGGGGGAGGTCGTTCCAGAGGGCAGGGCCCGCCACAGAGAGAGCCCTTCCCCTGGGCGTCGCCCGCTGACAAAGTCTAGTGGACGGCACCCGGAGAAACCCCCCTCTCTGTGGGAGCGAATCGGTCGTGAGGAAGTATGGGGCAGAATCCGATCCCGCAGATAGCTAGGTCCCGAGCCATGGAGCGCTTTAAAGATGATCACTAACACCTTGAAGCGCACCCGAAAAACTACAGGTAGCCAGTGCAGCTCGCGCAAGAGCGGTGTTACATGGGTGTACCTTGTGGTACCCATTATTGCTCGCGCGGCTGCATTCTGGACCAACTGCAGCCTCCGGGTGCACCTCAAGGGGAGCCCCATGTAGAGAGAGTTACAATAGTCCAGTCGGGATGTCACGAGAGCATGAGTGACTGTGCGAAGGGCATCCCGGTCCAATAGGGGGCGCAACTGGCGAACCAGGCGAACCTGGTAAAACGCCCTCCTGGCCACGGCTGTCACTTGATCTTCCATGGACAGCCGGGAATCCAGGAGGACACCCAAGTTGCGCGCCGCATCCACAGGGGCAAGATGTTCGCCCCCTATGGCCAGCGATAGAGACAGCTGGTTGAACCGGGCAGCCGGAAACCACAGCCACTCGGTCTTGGTCGGGTTGAGCTTGAGTCCGTTACTTCCCATCCAGACCCGCACGGCTTCCAGGCACTGGCACATCACCGCTACGGCATCGTTGGGGTGGTTTGGGGTAGATATATACAGCTGAGTATCATCAGCGTAGAGATGGTACTCTACCCCAAAACCACGGATGATCTCACCCAGCGGCTTCATATATGTGTTGAATAGGAGGGGCAAGAGGACCGACCCCTGAGGCACCCCACATGTGAGGGGTCTCGAGGTCGACCTCTGCCCCCCTGTCAACACAAATTGCGACCGACCAGAGAGGTAGGAGGAGAACCATCGCAAAACGGTGCCTCCCACCCCCAACCCCCCCAGCCGGTGCAATAGGATACCATGGTCGATGGTATCAAAAGCCGCCGGGAGGTCTAATAGGACCAGGATGGAGGAACAACCCCCATCTCTGGCCCTCCAGAGATCATCGACCAACGCGACCAATGCCGTCTCGGTGCTATGCCCGGGCCGAAAGCCGGACTGGCGCGGGTCTAGATAATCAACTTCCTCCAGGTGACGGGGAAACTGTTGTGCCACCACACTCTCGACAACCTTCGCCAAAAAGGGAAGGTTGGAGACGGGACGATAGTTGTTTAAAAGAGCTGGATCCAAAGAGGGCTTCTTCAGGAGGGGCCTCACCATGGCTTCTTTAAGGGAGGCAGGCAAGGAACCCTCCCTCAGAGAAGCGTTGACAACCTCTTGGAGCCAGCCTCGTGTCACCTCCCAGGATGCCAGTACAAGCCAGGAGGGACACGGGTCCAATAAACATGTGGTGGCTCGCAGTCGCCCACGTAACCTGTCCATATCCTCGGAAGTAACGGAGTCAAACTCCTCCCAAACAAGATCTGCCTCGTGGCAACCCACGAGGGGGCTAGCTCGTTCTGTATCTGAGCGGTTTTCTCCTGCAGATAAATCACAAATTCCTCTGCTCTACCCTGTAGCGGGGCTTCCCGCACCCTCTGTTGAAGGAGGGAGCGGGTCGCCCTAAACAGGGCGGCAGGGCAGTTATCTGCGGATGCTATGAGAGTGGCACAATGATGACGTTTGGCCACTCTCAGCGCCACAATGTAAGTCCGTAAATGGGCTCTTACCTGTGTCCGGTCAGATTCAGATCGGGTAGACCTCCATCTTCTCTCTAGGCATCTCTTGTGGCGTTTCATCCCCCTCAGCTCCTCGGTGAACCAAGGGGCCAGAGTGGCTCGCCGCCGCAAGAGAGGCCGCAAGGGTGCGACCCGATCCAAGGCCCCCACGGCTGCACTATTCCATGCGGCCGTGAGGTTCTCGATCGGGGCGCGGGTCAGGGGTACAGGAAGTGGCCCAAGCGCCGCCTGGAACCCATCAGGGTCCATCAGGCGCTTGGGGCGGAACCAGATTGGTGACTCAGGTTCCGCCTCCCCGCGGAGGGGAGTAGCGGTTGGAAAATCGAGCCGGAGAAGTGAGTGATCTGACCATGACAAGGGTGTGATGGCTATATCCCCTATAATCAGATCACTTTTCCACTGGCCAGAGACAAAGATAAGATCCGGTGTATGTCCATCCTCGTGGGTGGGGCCTTGAATTAATTGGGTCAGGTCCATGGCCGTCATGGAAGCCATGAACTCCCGAGCTACCTCGGATGATTCGCCCACCGATGGCAGATTAAAGTCCCCCATGACTAAGAGTCTGGGGGTCTCCACTGCCACTGTAGCGATCACCTCCAGGAGCTCGGGCAGGGCTGCTGCTACATAGCGGGGAGCCAGGTATATAACCAGCACGCCTAACTGCCTCCCTAGGCCCCACTTCACGTAGAGGGACTCACAACCGGTGGTCTGCGGCACAGTGGTCTCTCTCGGCTCAAGACCTTCCTTTACAATAACCGCCACCCCACCGCCCCTGCCTAGGGTCCGAGGCTGATGAAAAGCGCGGTAACCTGGTGGGCACATTTCAACGAGGGGGAGTCCACCCTCGTGACCCAACCAGGTCTCCGCGATTCCTGCCAGGTCTGGCTCCCCCTCTGACACAAGGTCGCAAATGAGGGGGGCTTTGTTGACAACGGACCTGGCATTGCAGAACATCAGCCTCAGACCCTGGCTCTGTATTCCCTGACCACCTAGCCTGCGGGGGTTGTGACACCCAACCGTATGCAACCAACGGCTGCGTGTCCCCAACCGGGAGGATGGAACTTGCCTCCCCTCGGACCTGCCTCTCCCCACGACCGTCGGGATGGAGATGCCCTCCATAGGGACGACTCGTGTTTCCCCCCCCCTCACGGAACCTTCCGCTACCCTCCGCCGACTGCTGGCCTGGCCCTCTCTTCCTAACTGTTTATACCCTCCCCCCTCCCAGGAACCCCCTAAAATAGACAATATTTTGGAAACTAAAAAACCCCTAAGGCCGCGCTTCGCTCACCTCTCCAGATTAATACATCCTTCATCAAGGCGGGCCCTCGTTAAAGCGGAGGGCCAAACCTGCGAGAGCGGGGACTCTCGCAGTCGTAGCAAATCGGTTCTGGAGTACAAAATGATTATAAAATGTAAAAAATGGGTCATGGTTAAAATCAAGCATCGTTGGCACAATAAAATTCATAAATAGATGGAATAGATGGAATAAATAGAATTAAAACACATAATGGTGACACTAAAAGAATGGATGTAAAGTGCACCAGTGCATCGATGGGGGTAAGTTCAGAGTCTTATTACTACAGCTGCTTCAAACCAAGGTCTTAAAGGTTATGGGTCGATAAGATCTTACAGGCCTCACAAGGGCCACGTGAGAGGAGGTTCAACAAGAGTCTTAAAAGGTCTGGAAGAATCTCCGGTTGCGTTCACTGACTTAGCTCTCACAAGTCAGTTCCGATCATAAATCAGGTGCCCTCGGCGCTGGAGGGGAGTCCAATCTCCCGATGGAAATTTCCCCAGCGTCCTTCGGGCACCGCCGGCCCAACCAGGTATCCAACGGTCCGGTCGGCGTCCACCGCCGTCTCAAAGGCGCCGGGAACGCCCACCTCTGCTCCGGTGCTCCCACCACCGTCTCCGCCGTCGTCTCCATGTGGGCCGCCAGTCGGCGCTCTCACCGCCATTTCGCAACCGTCTGAGGCCAACCAGGCCTCTCCGACCAGCCTGGCATCCAGCGACCCGGCCAGAGTCGCTGGATGCTCTCCCTCCCAGAGCCTCAAGGAAAGCTTACGAAGCCTGGGAAGGGGAGGAAACACCACCACCACCATGGTGCAGGATGCTACCGTATTTTTCGGAGCATAAGACGCACCTTTTTCCTTCAAAAAAAGAGAGTGAAAATCTGGGTGCATCTTATACACTGAATACAGCATTTTTGGCCTCCCAAAACCCCGCCCCCTTCACCAAAATGGCCGTGCAGAGCCTTTAGGAGGCTTCCAGAGTGTTCCTGGGCACTGGAGAGGGCGAAAATGAACAGAAGATAGGCTGTTTTTTGCTCGTTTTTGCCCCCCCCCCCCCCCAGCTCCCAGGAACACTCTGCAAGCCTCCTAAAAGATACGCATGCCCTTTTTTTGACAAAAAAATAACAGGCCCATTTTCACGAAAAATGAGCCATTTTGGCAGGTTGCAAAAACTTTTTTTTTTAATTTGCCTCTTCCAAATCTTGGTGTGTCTTATACTCCCCCAAAAATACGGTAACTAGGCCACGCCCACCCAGCAACGGGGCAGCGAACCCATTGCTGCAATTTTTGAAGCCCACCCCTGCCTAGACCATTTCAGGCAAGGAGCGATCCAATTTCTTTCTAAAAACCTTCAGCAATGAAGCAGCACCCACCTCTTGTGCCAAGATCGGAAGGCTCGGGACCTAGTTATATGCGAGACCGTCTCCTGCCCCATACATCCCTTCGTCCGATCCGCTCCCACAGAGAGGGCCTTCTCAGGGTGCCGTCGGCCAGGCAATGCCGGTTGGCGACACCCAGGGGAAGGGCCTTCTCTGTGGCGGGCCCTACCTTCTGGAACGACCTGCCTCCTGAACTACGCACCATCTCTGACCTCCGCCTCTTCTGCCAGTGTCTAAAGACACACCTTTTCCATCAAGCCGGCCTAGCGTAACCTTCCGCTGTGATTGCTTTTAGACAGTTTTAAATTGGGGATTTTAATCGATTTTAGCACAGGGTGGGAGTTTAATATCTTTTTAAATTTATATTGTTATATTTGCATGTTTTTAATTCCTGTGCGCCGCCCTGGGTCCTTCTGGAGAAGGGCGGGATATAAATCCGAATTTAAAAAAAAGATCAGATTAATTTAGAAAGATCCCTGGGAAAATCCCTATTTTTTTTTCCCCCTCGACAGAGTTGGGTTTGAAAACTAAACATTGAAGTGGTGAGGAAGGAGCGAAAGCAGCCAAGAACTCACTAGAGGGTGGCAGGGTGGGAGTGAGGGACTGTGAGATTTGAAAAATGCCTGTCGCTTTGGAGATGTCGTGTGAGGAAATTGGAAGTGTTGACAGATTCGAATTATGGACAGATCCATTTTGGGGATTGCCAAGTGCTTTGGAGCGGACTGTCTAAATATAAACACTGGATAACGGATGAACTCAGAGCATAAATCGTTAGGCCAACTTAGTGCTGCCAAAACATAACAACAACGACACAACCGTGTGGAAACAGTGGGAGCACCACAAAGAGTAAATAAGGATTGCCCTTCGTCTTCCCCTGTGACTCGAGTGGCACAACTGGCAACCAAGGTAGTGTTGGAACAAATATCCTTCTGGGTCAGGGGAAGGTTTCTGCCGGCGTTGCTGCCGGTTCGGGGTGTGTACAATTTGCTCGCGCGTGTGCAAAGTTGCATGTAAATAGGTCTGTGTGTGTGCAGAACATTAAAAATGTCAAAAAAAACCATGCCATGATGACCGGGGAAACTGGTTTGGGGGCGTGGCGAGCCTGCAGTCCCTACCGGTTCGCTGACCCAGTTGCAATTTCTGCTATCGGTTCGCCTGAACCTGGGCGAACCGGTAGCAACCCACCTGTGTTCTGGGTCCAGTTCCAAGTGGGGGAAAAGACACTGGATTCACAGACGTTGCTTGGAAAGAAGGTTTATTGATGATGGACGGGACCACATCAGGGGTCGTTTCCGGCTGAGATACTGGAAGACTGCTGTCTTGTCACCCCTAGTTCTCCTTTTCTCTAGACTAGACAGACCCAATTCCTGCAACTGTTCTTCGTAAGTGCTATCCTCCAGTCTCCCGATCATTTTTATAAAAGAATAACAGAGTTGGAAGGGACCTTGTAGGTCTTCTAGTCCAACCCCATGCCCAAGAAGGAGATCTTGTATCACTTCTGGCAGATGCCAGTCCAATCTCTTCTTGAAAGCTTCCAGTGATGAAGCCCCCACAACCTCTGAAGGCAACTTTTGTTCCATCGGTTGATTGTTCTCTCTGTCAGGAAATCCCTCCTTATTTCCAGGTTGAATCTCTCCTTGGTCAGTTTCCATCCATTGTTCCTTGTCTGGTCTTCAGGCGCTTTGGAGAATAGTTTGATCCCCTCCTCTCTGTGGCAACACTTCAAATATTGGAAGGCTGCTATCATGTCTCCCTTGGTCCTTCTCTTCACTAGACCAGCCATGCCCAGTTCCTGCAACTGTTCATCGTATATTTCAGCCTCCAGTGCCCTAATCCTCTTGGTTGCTCTTCTCTGTACTTTTTCTAGACTCTCAACATCCTTTTTATAGTGTGGTTACCAAAACTGGATGCAGTACTGTAGGTAGATCACCTACTAAGGCTTTATACAGTGGTATTAGTAGCTCCCTTGATCTTGATCGTATCCCTCTGTCAATGCAATTTAAGATTGTGTTGGCTTTTTTGGCTGCCGCCACACACTTTGTTGCTTGGTTCTTCACTTTCCCATTAGAAAATGGGGAAGGCTTCCCTCCCCTCCTTTGACCAAGAGCCCTGAGCAAACTGGGTGTCCAAACTGGACACCCAGTTTGTGTCCTCCAAATATTTTCCCTTGGATAGGCTTAAGATACAGAAGGATCTCGACAAACTCGAACATTGGGCACTATCTAATAAAATGAAATTCAATGGCGAAAAGAGTAAGGTTCTACATTTAGGCAACAAAAATGAAATGCACAGGTACAGTATAGGTGGTACCTGGCTCAATAGCAGTAACTGTGAGAGAGATCTTGGAGTCCTAGTAGACAACCATTTAAATAGGAGCCAGCCGTGTGCAGCAGCTGCCAAAAAAGCCAACCCAGTTCTAGGCTACATCAAAAGAGGGATGGAATCAAGATCACATGAAGTGTTAATACCACTTTATAAGGCCTTGGGAAGGCCACACTTGGAATATGGCATCCAGTTTTGGTCGCCACGATGTAAAAAAGATGTGGAGACTCTAGAAAGAGTGCAGAGAAGAGCAACAAAATGATTAGGGGACTGGAGACTAAAACATATGAGAAACGGTTGCAGGAACTGGGTATGTCTAGTTTAATGAAAAGAAGGACCAGGGGAGACAGGATAGCAGTGTTCCAATATCTCAGAGGGTGCAACAAAGAAGAGGGAGTCAAGCTATTCTCCAAAGCACCTGAGGGTAGAACAAGAAGCAATGGGTGGAAACTAACCAAGGAGAGAAGCAACTTAGAACTGAGGAGAAATTTCCTGACAGTGAGAACGATTAATCAGTGGAACAGAAGTTGCCTCCAGAAGTTGTGAATGCCCCAACCCTGGAAGTCTTTAAGAAGAACTTTGCCCACTTCATCCACCTATTCAGTTAGGAAATTGGCCTTCAGCCTTGGCGGCCTGAGAGCGGATTTAGGATTCAGATTCCAAGCTTCTCTTTAATCACCCGGCTTTATCGAAATGAGGCAAAATGCAGAGAACAAAAAAAAAAGGCAGCCAGGCAGACAAAAGAGAATTTCCAGGGCGACGCAGCTGTTCTTTTTCCTAAGGCCATGCGGTATTTCCTCAAGGAAGTGAATGAAAGCTTGCACGGGGATTAGGTGTGCAAAAAAACGGCCCTGGTGCGGCTATTTTGTACAATCGCAGGGGAAACACCCTTCACGCTTTCTGTCGTTCGTCTTTTCTACCTGGAAATTGTTCCCGTGGGAATGCAGGTGGTCCTCAACTTACAACCGTTCATTTAGTGACCGTTCAAAGTTCAAAGTGACTTATCTGTTTTTGCCCCACTCAAGTCTGGCGTAGCGTTCCCTGCGATCACGCGATCAAAATTCAGACGCTTGGCCGCTGGTTCGTTCTTACGGCTGTCGCTGTGTCCCGAGGTCACGGGATCGCCTTTTGCAAGCTTTTGACAAGCAAACTCCGCGGGGGAAACCAAGTTACTCGCTTCTCAACTGCAGTGAGTCACTTAACAACCAGGGGGCAAGGAAGGTTGTCCAATGGGGCAAAGCTCGCTGAACACGTCTCACTTAACAACAGAAAATGTGAGCCTCAATTGTGGCCGTAAGTCAAGGACTACCTTTAATAGGGAGCCACTTCTGGTGGGACGGTTCCATGAATAAGATTCTCTTCTAGAACAAGGGCAATAGACTGGCTAATCTTCCAGCCTTTCCATTGTACGTTTACATTGTAAAATTACATTTTGCAGCTCTTATAGAAGAGCAACCAAGAGGATTCGGGGACTAGAGACTAAAACATACAAAGAACGGTTGCAGGAACTGGGCATGGCTAATCTAGGGAAGAGAAGGACCAGGGGAGACAGGAGAGCATCTTCCAATATTTGAGGGGCTGCCCCAGAGAGGAAGGGGTTAAACTCTTCTCCAAAGCACAAGAAAGAAGAAAGAAAAGAAAGAAAGAAAGAAAGAAGGAAGGAAGGAAGGAAGGAAGGAAGGAAGGAAGGAAGGAAGGAAGGAAATAATGAAAAAAGAGAGACATAGCTAGTCTAGGGAAGAGAAGGACCAGGAGAGACAGGAGAGCATCTTCCAATATTTGAGGGGCTGCCCCAGAGAGGAGGGGGTCAAGCTATTTTCCAAAGCCTCTGAAGGCCAGACAAGGAAGAATGGATGGAAACTGACCAAGGAGAGATCCAACCTGGAAATAAGGAGGAATTTCCTGACTGTGAGGACAATCAACCGAAGGAAGAGAAGTTGCCTTCAGAAGTTGTGGGAGCTTCATCACTGGAGGATTTCAAGAAGAAACTGGGCTGCCATCTGCCAGAAATGGTGCAGGGTTTCCTGCTTGGAAGGGAGGGGGGGTTGGACTGGATGACCTACAAGGTCCCTTCCAAGTGTTATTCTGTATTTTATGATTCTGTGATGTTATTATAGGATCAGCCGACGGACCAACTGTCTCCCAACTGCAACTCCATAAAGCAGCTATTCAGCGGCATTTTGCCTAAGAACAAAGCTTTCTCTCTGTCGGTCTCCTTACATGTCAAGCCCCTTTCCAAATCATTTTAAGACTAGCGATGGCTACCTTGGGTAGAAGGAATGGAAGCCTGGATCAAATCCAGCCATTGAATTGAATTGGTTATCAATGCACATCAGGATTCTCTGCAGAACTCAAAAAAACAGAGTTGGAAGGGACCTTGGAGGTCTTCTAGTCCAACCCCTTGCTCTGGCAGGAAACCCTGTACCATTTCAGACAAATGACCCAACCTCTTCTTAAAAACTTCCAGTGTTGGAGCATTCACAACTTCTGGAGGCAACTTCTGTTCCACTGTATAGTTGTTCTCACTATCAGGAATTTTCTCCTTAGTTCTAGGTTGCGTCTCTCCTTTTTTTTTGTTATAATTTTTTTTTATTTTTTCATTTTCATAACATATAACCACATGTATACTATTACATAGGCAGCACTGTATTGCACTATTAAATGTTTACATCGATGCATCTTGCCATCAGCTCCCAAAATCGATTATTGGCTTTTCTGCTCTCCATACACCGTATTTGTACCTTATCTATCACTTTCTTCTCCCTCTCTCTTCCTCCTCCCTCTCTCCTTTCTTCCCTCTGTCATCCTTCTCTACTTCCCCTTCCTCTCTCCTTCTCCTCCCTCCCCTTTCCACTCCTCCTTTCTCTCCTCTTCTCCCCCCTTGCACTCTCTCCTATCCCTCTCTTCTTCTCTTATCTCTCTCCTCTACTTCCCACTCTTCCTCTCATTTACTTGGTGTATTTCAGCTTCTGAGCAAACTCCATTTTATGTTGATGGTATTTATAGTTCCTTTTCAATATACATAATTTTAATATGTATTCGCCTCCTTTTTAAAAAAAATAGAACGAAAAAGTATACATATATAGTCATTGTGCTTCCCTCCTTGATTAGTTTCCACCCATTGCTTCTTGTCCTGCCCTCAGGTGCTTTGGAGAATAGCTTGACTCCCTCTTCTTTGGGGCAACCCCTGAGATATTGGAAGACTGCTCTCATGTCTCCCCTAGTCCTTTTCATTAAACTAGACCAGGGGTGGGCAAACTTTGCAACTTTAAGTCTGAAGGACTTCAGTTCCCAGACTTCTCCAGCCAGCTTTGCTTCAGACTTAAAGTTGCAAAGTTTGAACTAGACACACCCAGTTCCTCAACAGACAGCTAGAAAGTTAGACGAGTAACTTTCTTTCGCCCCCCCACACAAAAGAAAAATATTATTTGGCAAAAAGGAGATATTCAAATAAGCCCGGCAAAGATCAGGATTTCCAGCTCCTTTCCACCCCTGCTAAAACATCATTCTTCTCTTTCTTTAAAATGTCCTTTTTCCGTTCCGGCAGACCGGCTTGTCTGCCCTGAGCCGTGTTCGCGGGGAGGTCAGCCCATCTCCAGGCGCAGAGGTCAGGAGCCAGGCTTGGCCCCGTGACGGAACATCGACAAAATCAACAAGGCTTGCCGTTGCTTATAAATTCTCGGAAACCCGTCTCCGTTGGTTGCCAGAATCCAGAGACAGGAGAACTTGGGAAAAGGCTGAGTGAGGGTAGGCGCACAAGGCAAAGCCGGTGGTGGGAAAGAGCTCCTTCTGCCAAAATCCCAGATGGCCAGAGGGCCTGTTGCGTTCGGGGCGCACTTCGGGCTGTGTTCTGTTGCTGAGCAAGCAATTTTCGTCGACACGTCCCAAGGTGAGGACCTCCAGACTCCCGTTTTCCTAATTCCCAACCGTCACGGATATGGAATCCTTAAGCCTAAGATTACTTTCCCCCTCTTGAATGGCTTTTCTCAGGCAAATGGATGGCTAGAGAAACGTGGATTGAGACCAGCTCACCTGACAGAAAGCAAAAACATCCTGCAAGAATTGGGACGCTGCTAAGTTCCAATCGTACAAGTGCCCAGCCCGGGAAATGGGGACAGTAGTCCTTGACTTACAACCATTTGTTTTGTGGCCGTTCCAGCTTGCCACGGCACTAAAACAAGTGACTTATGACCATTTTTCACACTTACGGCCAACTGCATGGTCACATGATCAAAATTCAGATGCTTGATAAGAAATTCATATTTATGACAGTTGACATGTCCTGGGGTCACGTCATCATCTTTTGCAACTTTCTGATCAAGTCAATAGGGAGCCCGATTCACTTAACAACCTGTTACTAACTTAACACCTGCAGGGATTCACTTAACAACTATGGCGAGAAAGGTTGTAAAATGGGGGAAATGAATTCTCTCCAAAGCTGTATGATTCACTTAACAAACGTGACTCACTTAATGGCTTACAACTGACATTCTGGCCATAAGATGAGGACACAGCTGTAGTTGCTTACACATCCCTATTTCTTACCACGTCTAACTTTCTGTGTTGTGTAGTAACTGTTGTCCCAGATTTTTTTTACTCGCTGGTTCTGGATGTGAAGAGCTCTATGCATTTATAATACAATACAATACAATAGCAGAGTTGGAAGGGACCTTGGAGGTCTTCTAATCCAACCCCCTGCCTAGGCAGGAAACTCTATACAATTTCGGACAATTGGCTATCCTACATCTTCTTAAAGACTTCCAGTGTTGGGGCATTCACAACTTCTGGAGGCAACTTCTGTTCCACTGATTCATTATTCTAACTGTCAGGAAATTTCTCCTCAGTTCTAAGTTGCTTCTCTCCTTGATTAGTTTCCACCCATTGCTTCTTTTTTTTTTTTATATTGAAAAAGTTTTATTGGTTTTACAGTTTTTTAATAGGATGGGGTAAGGGATACAGAAAATTTTTTGAGAGCATTCACGTCCAAGTCGTCGGCCCTTCTGGAACTTCAATATAAATCAATAACAAAACATTGTTCATAACACTACAAAGTGAAAACAAGTACATGTTTCTAAGTTCTCAATTCTATGCTGTCAGTCATTTACAAAAATCCAGATACACGTTATACAATATTACTCAAAAATCAAAGCAAAGTTATTTTTTTGATCTAAGTCTCTTGGCTATTGGGTCTTCTATCTCACCCTCCGGGCCCCCAGCGGGCGGGGCCGTGGCTCCCTCCGTCCCCCCTGAATCTTCCCCCAGGGCAGAGGCGTGTTTTTTAAGAAAGGCTTCCGCCTCAGCAACTGTTTTAATCCTCACTCTTCCTCCTTCCCAGAACACCAGCATCCCTTCGGGCGTCACCCACTTGAACCAGATCCCGTGGTCAAACAACTTTTTGGACAAGAAGGAAAATTTCCTTCTCGATTCTCTAATCTTTCTAGGGATCTGCTTCAAGATAGTGACCGTTTTTCGTTGATAAGTTAAAGGTTTCTCTCTCTGCGCTTTCAGGATTTCCTCTCTGGTTGACCTTCTAACAAATTTCACATGTATCTCTCTAGGCACTTCATTCATCCTGGCATATGCAGAATTAATTCTATAGGCTAGGTCAATGTCCCCCCTGATCTCATCCTTAGGTTTTTGTAAATAGTCTGCTAAAATTGTACTCATAAGATCAGGCAGGCATTCACCAGATTCCTCAAGAACATTCTGAAATCTCAAAAAATATGTCATCCTTTCCATATCCATCCTAGACACATGCCCATTTATTTCCACAACCTCATTTGTGACATTTTTAATCTCTCCCTTAGCCCCCTCCAGCCCCCCCTCCAATTCTTCATTCTTCTGTGTGTTTTCCAGCACTTGCTTCCGCGTATCCAATAACTCCTTTTTAAAGTTGATATTTTCTGCCCTCTGAGCCTTGATTTCTTGTACCAAAGTTTGTATAACCGATTCAAGAGAAGCCATCCTTAGTTCTAAGCTTGCCAGTGCTGATTCTTGTGCCATGATTAGCTGTAAAAGTTGGTGCCACTAAAATGGCGTTTTTAGGGTGGAGCTGTTAAGGCAGATCAGGAGCCAAAAGTTCAGTTCAAAGTTGTAAAGTTCAGGAACCAAGAGAGAAACAATTTTCCAATTTCCCCCTCTTCTTTGTGGCAGCCCCCGAGATATCGGAAGACTGCTATGCTGTCTCCCCTGGTCCTTCTTTTCATTAAACTAGACATACCCAGTTCCTGAAACAGTTCATGTTTTTGTCTCCAGTCCCCTAATCCTCTTTGTTGCTCTTCTCTGCACTCTTTCTAGGGTCACCACATCTTTTCTACATCTTGGCGACCAAAACTGAATGTCGTATTCCAAGTGTGGCATGCATAAACAGAGGGATAGAATCTAGATCACGTGAAGTGTTAATGCCACTTTATAGTGCCTTGGTAAGGCCACACTTGGAATACTGCATACAGTTTTGGTCGCCACGATGTAGAAAAGACGTGGAGACTCTGGAAAGAGTGCAGAGAAGAGCAACCAAGATGATTAGGGAACTGGACACTAAAACATATGAAGAACGGTTGCAGGAACTGGGTATGTCGAGCTGGATGAAGAGAAGGACCAGGGGAGACATGATAGCAGTGTTCCGATATCTCAGAGGGTGCCACAAAGAAGAGGGAGCCAAACTATTCTCCAAGGCACCTGGGGGCAGGACAAGAAGCAATGGGTGGAAACTAATCAAGGAGAGAAGCAACTTAGAACTGAGGAGAAATTTCCTGACAGTGAGAACAATTAACCTCTGGAACAGCTTGCCTCCAGAAGTTGTGAATGCCCCAACCCTGGAAGTCTTTAAGATGTTAGATAGCCATTTGTCTGAAATGGTATAAGGTTCCTGCCCACGCAGGGGGTTGGACTAGAAGACCTACAAGGTCCCTTCCAACTCTGCTATTGTATTGTATTGTATTGGCCTTCCCAAGGCCTTATAAAGTGGTATTAACACTTCACGTGATCTTGATTCTATCCCTCTGTTTATGCAGCCTAGAACTGTGTTGGCTTTTTTGGCAGCTGCTGCCCACGGCTGGCTCCTATTTCAATGGTTGTCTACTAGGACTCCAAGATCCCTCATTTCGTGCAATGAAACCATTATTTCATCTTCTTCTGTCTTTGATTTTCTGGCGACTCAATTGGCAACTTCATTCACTCTCCTCTGTGAGATATCTGACATATTTTGACTGTGCTTTGGCTATCCTTGTTTGGCACTGAATGCTATATGTATGTTTGGCATTTCGTGTGGCATGAAATTTAGGCATCTTTTTTTAAAAAAAAAAGTTCATAGCAACGGTTTTCAAAGGACATGGTTTTATTAGAAGTCTGTCACCCTTCACAATGAGGCCGCCCTTGACTGCATTTGAAATCTTACACAATTCTTTAATATTTACAATAATGGTATAAGTATTGTTCAGCCACCTACCCACCGCTAGGAAGAACGAATGCTCTTTGCAAAATGTACAGTATTTTAAACATAAGAACCTAAGAACAGCCTTGCTGGAAGAGGCCACAGCCCATCCGGTCCAGCATTCTGTCTCCCACAGTGGCTCCCCATTTGCTTCAGAGTCTTCCCAAGCAGATGTCTTCACCTGCTTATGATTCCCTGCAAATGGCATTGAGAGAGATCCTGCCTATCTCTCCAACCCGGAGGGTGTCCTTAGGCATCCATCATGATAGCCATGGATACCCTTGTTCTCCATGAACTCGTCTCATCCTTCCTTAAAGGTGTCGAGGCTGACAGCTGTCACCACTTCTTCTGGCAGGGAGTTCCATAGACCAGGGATCCTCTGGGTGAAAAAGTACTTCCTCTTATTTGTTGGAGGTCTAGCTTCCAAAAGTTTCATGGAGTGCCCCCTAGTTCTAGTGTTGTGCGATAGGGAAAACAGTTTTTCCTTTTAGACTTTGTGAACAAAGTAGTGGGGAATGGAGTTGGGGAAGGTTACTGACTTCAAAATGGAGCATGGGGCTTATTCAGAATGGAGGAGAAAATAAAGACTTTGGGAGAAGAAGACCCCATGAGATCCATTTTGCAAATGAAACACCCCCTTCTTCTGTATCTTAAGCCTATCTTCTGGAGTGTTGGCTATTCCTGCCAGCTTGGTGTCATCTGCAAATTTGATGAGTTCCCCATTTATTCCCTCATCCAGATCATTGATGAAGATGTTGAAGAGTACTGGGCCTCAAAGAGAGCCTTGGGGGACTCAACTGCATACTTCCCTCCATGTAGATGCCGTTCCTATTGAGGACGACACGTTGAGTGTGGTTGGTCAGCCAGTTACGAATCCATCTGGTGGTGGTGATGTCTCACCCACATTCTTCTACTTTATCTAGTAGTAGGTTATGGTCGACTTTATCAAGTGGCTTACTGAAGAGTCCAAGTAAACTATATCGACGGCATTCCTCTGGTCCACTAATTGTGTCACATTATCGAAGAATGCAATAAGATTAGTCTGGCAAACAAGTCTTGTTGCAAACAAGCCTTTCCTATTTTAATAGGAAAACAGTGGACAACACAAAATAATATGGAATTGTTTCTCTAAGAAATGGAGAGGTTAACCCATTCAACATTTGCAATGGGAGCTTTCTTGGGAAGGGTTAAATTCTTTTACCAAGCAGCTCTCGCTAAGTCCAAAAAAAAAAAAAGGTAACAGAACACCTGTTTGATCTTGATGCATACAAATCAGCGGGACCTGACGGATTACACCCCAGAGTTCAAAAGGAGCTGGCAGAGGTCGTCTTAGAACCACATCTTTCAAAAAACCTGGAGCATGGGAGAACTTCCAGAGGACGGGAAAAGAGCTGATGTGGTTCCCATCTTCAAAAAAAAGGGGGGGGGGGGGGAAACAGACCCAGGAAACTACAGAGCCATCAGTCTAACATCGATACCCAGGAAGATACTGGAAAAGATAATTAAAAAAAAAAAAACCCAGATCTGCCAACATCTAGAAACGAGTAAAGTAATAACTAGATGTCAGCACGGGCCTGTTAAAAAACAGATTATGCTAAACCAATCTTATTTCATTCTTCAACATAGTGACTGAATTAGTAGAAATTAGCCATCTGTCAGAAATGGTGTAGGGTCTCCTGCTTGGGTGAGGGCAGGGGGATTGGACTAGATGAAATGCCACCCACTCATCACAAAATCTCCAGAATCGTAAAAGCCTACAAACTTGAAATTGGGCACGTATGTTCCCCTTGGCTTCTAGGTGCTCGCTAAGAAAGGATTTTTCGAAATGACCATCAGATTAGTAATTCTTATACAGTAATTAATCTGCTCTGATGCTAAGGAGTTCTACTCCCCCTCCCCACCTGAAAAGAACTCTGTTCCAACTGCCAGTCGCCTCATATTCCGTTACCTCAGTTCAAACTGGCAGATGTTCCACTCCTTCACTCAGGAGCGGCCTGAGGCTCCTTACAGTGCTAAACATCTGGATTCAAGGCGGCAGGAGCGATATTCTCTTATGTGTTTCAATCACCGACCACCACTGAGCCAATGGATTGTGAATCTGATTTTTCCTGCATAGACCAATCACATAGTTTCATCGCGAAGCATGGGTATCCAGCTAGTCCAGGGGTGGGCAAACTTTGCAACTTTAAGTCTGAAGGACTTCAGCTCCCAGAATTCTCCAGATAGCTGGCTGGAGAATTCTGGGAGCTGAAGTCCTTCAGACTTAAAGTTGCAAAGTTTGCCCACCCCTGAGCTAGTCTGTTAATAAATCTTAAGAGCAGACCACCGCTGGAAAGAAATGGATCTATTCTCTTTGTGGGGTCTTGCAGAAGAGTTTCCACGCAGCCCCTCCGAGCTCGGCATAGCGGGCCTCTCCGATGGTGCCTCCCACGCACCTCATTTTACATTTTTCAAAATCAAAATTTAACGGCCCTTACTTAATTGGTGCAATCGGACGGTGCATAGTTCCTCTTTGCAGTAAGCACAGAGGTCCAAATCCTGAACCAGGTAGATTGCAGGTAGTCCCCGACTTACAACCGTTCAATTAGTGACCGGTCAAAGTTACAACAGCAGTGAAAAAAGTAACTTACGATGGGTTTTCACACCTATGACCAGCACCCACGTGGTCATATGATCAAAATTGAGACGCTTGGCAACCGGTTCATACTTATGACGGTTGCAGGGTCCGTTGGGGGGGGGGGGAGGTGTCACGTGATCCGCTTTGGGGACGAGTGAAGTCCACGAGAAAGCCGTTTTTACTGAACCACCAGGTTGTCGATTTAACAACTGCAATGATTCACTTAACAGCTGTGGCAAGAAAAGTCGTAAAGTGGGGAAAAACTCACTTAGCAAATGTTTCCCTTAGCAACGTAGAGGTTGAGCTCAACTGTGGTCGTAACCCGAGGACTACCTGTATACAGTCTAAACAAGGGAGCCCGACTGATTCTGAAATGCAGATTCGGGAGATTTGGGTACAGTCAGTCCTCGCTTAAAGGCTGTCTGCTTAGTGACCATTTGAAGTTACGACGGACTCCTCAAAAGGTAATTACCACCCAGACTCAAAGTTCTGACTATGCCCCACATCCTCCCCCCGCCTGATGACCTCCCTCCCCACCTTATGACGGCCATGTTTGCTTAACAACCACTACAGAAAAACAAAGTCATAAGATTGGTTTGGTCATAAGATGACCTGCTTAACGACCGGCACGACTTATGACTGTAGTTCCAGGTTCAATTACCGTTGTTAAGTCGAGAGCTTCCTGCATTAAGGACTTTCCGGGGATTCCCTATTTTGCACTCGCTCCTTAGTATGCAATTGAAGGGGGTAGAAATAAATTAAAAAGAAACGTTCACTTCTCCATCCAGGTTTTCAAACGCGATTAAACGAACTGGAAGCCCAAACTCTCCTCCACCTTCCAGATTGCTATCTTCCCTTCTTCCTTTCCCCCTCCGCTCAGCACGTAGCGATCCTCGGCCGAGCACAAGGACGTCACCACATCCGTGTGTCCAACCAACTCTTTTTCCACCAATTTCCTTTCCGTATCCAGCACGTAGACTTTCCCTTTGACCGTACCCTGCGAGAGTCCTCGGCCACCAATCCACATCTGGAAAGGAAACCAAACATTTAGAAGAAGGCATCTACGAGGGGCTTGAAGGGTTTGGGGCAGGGGCCGGCAACCTTAAACTCTCAAAGAGCCATTCGGACCCGTTTCCCCACAGAAAACACTGGGAACGACAAAACCCTTCCCATGCCTGACTATTTCCTGAGCTCCCACAAAACTAGCACAGGCAGTTGAATTAAAGCTCCTGTTTTCTTCTGAAACTTTTCTTTTTCTTGGGCTTATCCATAGTTGGCTTACTGGGGGTCGAAAAGCTCAATAAATTGCGTGCTGGCCGGGGTTGCGACTCATATTTTGAGCGACAGGGAGCTGCAGCAGAGGGACGAAAGAGCCCCATGCGGCTCCAGAGCCGCAGGTTGTTGACCCCTGATTTGGGGAAAGGAAACACGGAAGGTACATGGATTTGTCTGTTATGCTTTGGGCACAAGCCTAAGACATGTCTGATGTTTTTCTCTGGCATAACATGAGTCCTCCTCTTCTTTTAATGACCCCCATAATCCCTTGCGGGGTGGAGCCTTGGCCAAGTGAATGGAGCTGAGTGTTTACTGGATGCCTTTCCTGTCGCCAATGAGGAGGTTTTTTTTTCCCCAGCAGGTTATTCTCCTTGTGCCCAGAGAGAGAGATATAAATAATACTGCAAGTCTTTAAGAAGATGTTGGATAGCCATTTGTCTGAAATGGTATAAGGTTCCTGCCTAGGCAAGGGGTAGATGACCTCCAAGGTCCCTTCCAGTTCTGCTCTTGTATTGTATTGTATCTGCCTCAAGTTAGGATCGAACCCCCAGCCACTGTGACATGAATGTACTCTGATATTCCAGGTCATCTTTTCTGCTGTGAAGAAGGATCTCTCGTGGCTCAAATATCCATCCATGCAAAGCAAATATTTTTATTTGCTATCCATCCATCCATCCATCCATCCATGTATCTTTCTATGGCTAATATAAAGTTCATTACAATACCATCAGCGGAAAAGGGAATTTTTTTTAAGCAACAGAATAATGGTAAAAAGTGAGGATCAATTAGTCATACCTGATTTTCACCAGAGGTAAAATACAGGCTACAAATCGTATACGCCTCACTTATTTGAATTCTGAGATTACAGGGTGTTTTTCAAACGTGGTAACTTTAAGATGTGTGGACTTCAACTCCCAGAATTCCCCAGCTAGCCATGCCTTCATGAATTCGGGGAGTTGAAGCCCGAAGATCTTAAAGGTACCAAGTTTGAAAAATACTGGACTAGACAATTAGAGGCCTAATGTTATGCATGTCCTCATATTAGAGGTACCCTAAAAATGGGGAAAATATTTCAGCATAATTCCTGGTTTTTCACCTGTATGTAAAGCAATGTAGGCACAATGGTCCTTCACTGCCCCCTAGTGGTAAAATCCCTATATAAAATCACAATGATATACACAGCCCATCAGAATCTGGCCCCATAATAGATGATTTATTATTTTAAAAAATCATTAAATGTTCAGTTTGGTTGCCACTTCCTTCTAAATGCTTTCTTCTTCCTTTGAGCTTTGAGCCATCCTAGGTGTATAGTAATATTTTTGTCTTTATTAATTAATAAAATAGGTTGTAAAGGGTCTAGGAAAGCCGGTTCTTGTCCACCCTCTCCTTTCGAACACGTCATTTTTACAGCTTTTTAAAAATTGGCCCTTGTTGCTTTTATAAATACTCAAGGCAGAAAATATATTTAATGCTCCTTGCTCCTCCTGTTTTCCCTACAAACAACAACCCTGTGAGGTGAGTTGGGATGAGAGTGGCTGGCCCAGAGTTACTTAGCTGGCTTTCATGGCTAAGGCGGGACTAGAACTCCCCATCTCCTGTTGATTGGCCCAACTAGCTTTCATGCCTAAGGTGGGACTAGAACTCCCCATCTCCTGTTGATTGGCCCAACTAGCTTTCATGCCTAAGGGGTGGGACTAGAACTTACCATCTTCTGATGATTGGCCCAAAGTCACCCAACTGGCTTTCATGTCTAAAGGAGGACTAGAACCCCCCATCTCCTGATGATTAGCCCAAAGTCACCCAGCTTGCTTTCATGTCTAAAGTGGGACTAGAACTCCCTATCTCCTGGTGATTGTCCCAAACTCAGACATCTAGCTTTCATGCTGAAGGCAGAACTAGAACTCACCATCTCCTGCTGATTGGACCAAAGTCACCCAACTGGCTTTCAGGTCTAAAGTGGGACTAGAACTCACCATCGCCTGGTGATTGTCCCAAAGTCAGGCATCCAGCTTTCATGCCAAGGGCAGATCTAGAACTCTCCATCTCCTGGTGATTGGTCCAAAGTCACCCAATTGGCTTTCATACCTAAACTGGGACTAGAACTCACCATCTCCTGGTAATTGGTACAAAGTCACCCAGCTTGCTTTCAGGTCTAACGTAGGACTAGAACTCCCCATCTCCTGTTGATTGGCCCAACTAGCTTTCATGCCTAAGGTGGAACTAGAACTTACCATCTCCTGATGATTGGCCCAAAGTCACGCAGCTTGCTTTCAGGTCTAAAGTAGGACTAGAACTCCCCATCTCCTGGTGACTGTCCCAAAGTCAAGCATCCAGCTTTCATGTCTAAAGCCAGACTAGAATTCCCCATCTCCTGGTTTCTAGCTTCATGCCTTAAACTCTAGACCAATGTTTCTCAACCTTGGCGACTTTAAGTCCTGTGGACTTCAACTCTCAGAATTCCCCAGCCAGCTGTGCTGCACTAAACCAAACGGTCCCTCCTTGCAGTTACCCAAATTCCATGAGGCCCAAATCACCACCAGAAAAGAGCCGGAAGAATTCCTACGTGTTGGGTTTACCTGGTTTTTCACTTTGATCATGCAGGTGACCTCCGAGCAGTCCTGCAGGGTCATCCTCTGCAACGGGGTGGAGAAATCCTCCATGCTCCAGATCAAGAGCTCACAGCTCCCGGCCCACGAAGCCCAGACTTCGCCCCGCTGAGACCCCAAAGGAAGCAAAGCAGGCAACGTCAGACAACGGGTAGTTATAGTTACAGTTATAGTTTATTAAATTTGTATACCGCCCTTCTCCCTTGCGGGACTCAGGACGGTGAACAGGCATCAATAAAAACTACAAAGAACATCAATATATAAAAATACTTTAAAATGACATTAAATTGGGGGCCTGTTCTAAAATCCAAATAAAACTCCTACATAAAATCAATTAAAATCGATTAAAAACTATGCCAGGCCGGCCGCACGGAATAAATGCGTTTTCAAGGCCCGACGGAAGAGGCGTAGGTCAGTGGTCGTACATAGGTCGGGGGGTAGGTCATTCCAGAGGGCAGGGGCTGCCACAGAGAAGGCTCTCCCCCTGGGGGTCGCCAGCCGACATTGTTTGGCCGACGGCACCCTGAGGAGGCCCTCTCTGTGGGAGCGAACTGGTCGGTGGGAGGTATTTGGCAGCAGGAGGCGGTCTTGCAAGTAGCCAGGTCCCTTGCCATGGAGCGCTTTAAAGGTGGTTACTACGCTCTCTACATGGGGCTCCCCTTGAGGTGTATCCGGAGGCTCCAGTTAGTGCAGAATGCGGCCGCGCGGGGGATTCTGGGAGCATCCCGAAACTCCCATGTAACACCTCTCCTGCATGAGCTGCACTGGCTGCCGGTGGCCTTCCGGGTGCGCTTCAAGGTGCTTGTTACCATCTTTAAATCGCTCCATGGCACAGGGCCTAGTTATTTGAGGGACCGTCTCCTGCCGCACACCTCCCACCGACCGATCCGCTCCCATAGGGAGGGCCTCCTCAGGGTGCCAACCGCCAGTCAATGCCGGCTGGCGGTGCCCAGGGGAAGGGCCTTCTCTGTGGCAGGGCCATCCCTCTGGAACGACCTACCCCCCGAACTTCATACTATCACAGACCTTCCCCTATTTCGCCGCTCACTCAAGACGTATCTTTTCCAGCAAGCCGGTCTAGCTTAGAGCTTAGAGCTCAGACGCGACACAATCTTAGCCAACAAGTAAATGGATTTTAGAATTTTAATGGGAATATTTTAGCACAGGTTATAAGTTTAATTGCATTTTAGATATTACTATTGTATTTATTGTTATTTATTGCTGATTTTTAATTCCCTGTGCACCGCCCTGAGTCCATCTCGATGGAGAAGGAGCGGTATATAAATCAAATAAAACTAAACTAAACTAAAACTACTAGCACCTTGAAGCGCAGCCGGAAAGCCACAGGCAGCCAGTGCAGCTCGCGCAGGAGAGGTGTCACGTGGGAGCATCTAGACGCTCCCAGAATCCCCCGCGCGGCCGCATTCTGCACCAACTGGAGCCTCCGGGTGCACCTCAAGGGCAGCCCCATGTAGAGAGCATTGCAATAGTCCACGCAGGAGATGATGAGGGCTTGAGTGACCGTGCGTAGAGCGTCACGGTCCAGAAAGGGGCGCAACTGGCGAACCTGATAAAAAGCCCCCTTGCCCACGGCTGTCAGATGATCGTCTAATGACAGCCGAGAGTCCAGGAGGACACCCAAGTTGCGAGCCCTCTCTGTGGGGACCAGTGATTCGGTAGAACTTACAAGTAGCCCTCGACTGAAAAGGATCCGTTTAACGATCCGTTCAAGCTGAAAGCAGCGACTTATGGCTGTTTTTCACACTTCCAACTGTTGGGAGTCTCCCCAGATCACAAAATTCAGATGCTTGGCAACGGGTTCATGTTTATGACGATTGCAGCATCGTATCAGGGGTTGCGGGATCCCTTTTTTGTGACCCTTCTGACAAAAAACAAAAATAAAAGCCAGATTCACTTAACGACCGTGTTCCTAACTTGGCCAGTGACTCGTATTTGTGACCTGTTGCAGTGTCCCGGGGTCACGTAACCACCTTTTGCGGCCTTCTGACCGTGGGGAAGCCAGATTCACTTAACAACCGGGGTGACTAACTTAACAACTTCACAATTGCAGGGATTCACTGAACAGCTGGAACAGGAAAGGTGGTAAAACGGGACAAACCTCACTTAACCACTGTCCCACTTAGCAAAAAAAAAATTGGCCTCCACTGCAGTCATAGGTCGAGGACTACTTGTTGTGGCCCGCCAACAGCCAGCAGAGCTGGCGGCAGATTCAGACAGTGAGGAGAGTTGGGGAGGAACATGGGCCAGCCCTGGAGGCTGGGGAAGACTCGGACGAGGGCTCTGTGTCGGAGGCAGAGAGAGAGCCAGGGTCCTCTGACAGTTATCAGCTGCCTTCGGAGTCAAACATCAGTGGGGCAGAAGAACAGCTGGAGCCTGTTCCCAGTGTGCGCATGCGCAGAGTTGCCAGACAAAGGGAACAGCAAAAGAACAGGGGTCAACTTGGGAGGAAGGCCACAGGTGGACGATGAATGCCCCCCCCTCCCAGAGGCAATAAAACAGGAGCTACTGGGGAGTGGAGTTTGCAGGAGACCATGAGTTCACTTCATTGGTTTGTGACTCTGTGAGGCTCCTTGCCAAGTTCTGCAGATCTCGGCCTGGCAGCTCTCCAAGCCAGATAAGGTCTGTGACCGTAAATCCTCCTTTGAAAGACTTTGCTGGAGGTGACTGAGCAGAATTCACAGTCAATCAATAAAAGGGGGTTTTGTCGGGACCAGGAGTTCGCTTCATGCTCTTGGGAAGCCTCGGGCGGGACACTCCCTGTGTGCAACGCTAGGAATAGGTTACCTCAGGAAACAACTGGAAGCAGAGCAGAGGCGTGAGGGGGTCGGTGGGCACGTTTTCCAACTTCACCTTCTGGCGAACCATCCCATTTGTGGTAACCACAACGATGTAGTCTTGTATACCTTAAAGCAGAGACACAACGCAGAGTTTAGGACCAAAAACACCGCCTTCGAAAGAGACCGCGGCACGAGAGAAAGGCGGAAAGCAGGAGGACTCTAAGCGGTAAATAGGGTATCCCATCTGGTACAGGTGGTCCTCGAGTTACAACAGCTCATGGAGTGACCGATCAGTTACAACAGCACTGAAAAAAGGGACTTATGGTTTTGCACCCTTCTGACCGTTACAGCGTCCCCCCTGGTCACAATAAATCCTATGTCAGAGTACGCACAGCGTGACGGCTATTTGGAGAGAACCTAGGAGCAAAATACAGTGGACAGAGGTTTTGTCCTTTAAACCAGGGGTCCCCAACTCCCGGGCCGTGGACCGGTGCCGGTCCGTGGCTTGATAGGAACCGGGCCGCAGGACTGGAGAGGAGGAGGAGGGAGGAGGGGGCAGCCCCCTGGGCAGAGCGCACACTGGGGGCGGGAGAGTGCAGGCGCGGCTGCTCATGCCGTTAGGGGCCGAGAGGGGCGAGTGAACCAACTCACCTCCCCTGCCCGTGCATGCGCCGCCTGTTCTCCCTCCCCCCTGCTCCCCCTCTACGCCGGCCGAGCCATGCCCACGGGTCCGCGGAATTTTCTTTAAAATGAAACCGGTCCCTGGTGCCAAAAAGGTAGGGGACCCCTGCTTTAAACAGTGGTTATATACAAGACCGATGTATATCTACCGTATTTTTCAGAGTATAAGTATACCTTTCCTCCCCTAAAAGAGGGTGAAAATTTGGGTGCGTCTTATACACCAAATGTAGCCCCACCCACCCACCAGCCTCCACCCTTTGGCCTCCGCCTCCCAGCAATTTCCCACCTTGCAGCAACTGGGGGAACATGGGGCTTGCGGAGGCGGCAATGGGCTATGCCAATCCCTGCAATCTGAAACAGCTGATGGTCAGGAGGCCTGTGCTTAAACTGAAAGTGAAACTGAAACAGGCTGTTTGCTGTAAGGAGGCAAATTGCTGGGAGGCAGAGGCAGATTTCTTTCTTCTAATTAGGCTAAACCAGGGGTCTGCAAAGTTGGCTCTTTTAAGACTGGTGGACTTCAACTCCCAGAATTCCCCAGCCAGCTATGCTGGCTGGGGAATTCTGGGAGTTGAAGTCCACCAGTCTTAAAAGAGCCGACTTTGCAGACCCCTGGGCTAAACTGAAACAGGCTGTTTGCTGTAAGGAGGCAAATTGCTGGGAGGCAGAGGCAGATTTCTTTCTTCTAATTAGGCTAAACTGAAACAGGCTGTTTGCTGCAAGGAGGTAAGTCAATAACTATAAATGCCTATAGAATGTTCAAATCATTAGAGTTATTTTTTAAAATCTGCTTTATTATTGTTCTAGACAACAAATTGAAGAAACTTTTTAAAATAAATGCTTGGTCTGAAGAGAGGCCCAGTGCTATGGCGTCTTCTTCTAAATAGCAGACAATAACGTACACTTCCAGAAAGCCACATCAATTTTAACAGCATCTGTACAAGTATAGCCTGAAATATACAAACAGTGAATATTGTCTGTATTGTTTGCTGTTTGTTGCGAGGAGGCAAACTGCTGGGAGGCAGAGGCAGATTTCCCCCCCTTGTCTTCCTCCCCAAAAGCTAGGTGTGTCTTATACTTTGGAGCGTCTTATACTCTGAAAAATATGGTACATACACGTTAGGCAAATACCAAACAAGCAATGAATCTTCAACTCTACATGGAGAACTACAATGGAGATACAACAGGAGGAGAGAGATACCCGAGGAGAGATATGACCTTTCATGGCCTCCTTTATATAGACAGCTTCTTAAAGTGGCAATAACCCGGTTTCTTAAAGCGGCAATACCTCTGCTGACACATCCTCATCTCATCATCTTCAGTTACAGACTTAACATTGGCTTTAAATCACCTTTAAATCATCATTACACTGACATCCTATTTATCTGGGTATGGCTAGTCTAAAGACAAGAAGGACTAGGGCAACATGATAGCATTTTTCCAGTATTTGAGGGGCTGCCACAAAGAGGAGGGGGTCAATTTATTCTGCAAAGCACCAGAGAGCAGGACAAGCAGCAATGGATGAAAACTAATTGAGGAGAGGTGCAACCTTGAATTAGGGAGAAACTTCTTAACAGTGAGGACAATTAACCAGCGGAACAGCTTGCCACCAGAGTGGGAAGCTTCATCACTGGAGCTTTTAAGAAGAGACTGGAGAAACACTTCCCTGAAATGGTATATAGGGTCTCCTGCTTGAGAAAAGGGTTGGACTAGAAGACCTCCAAGGTCCCTTCCAACTCCACTTCTGATTGATTGATTAACTTATAACTGCTATCATCTTTTAATTTCAATTTCTAATTTCTTAAGAAATCAAAAGAGGCTTGCTCCTGGGGAGGAAAGCTATGGCAAATCTAGACAGCATCCTAAAAAAAAGCAGAGACATCGCCCTGCCAACAAAAGTGCCTATAGTCAAGGCGATGGTTTTCCCAGTTGCAATGTATGGCTGTGAAGGTTGGACCATAAGGAAGGCTGAGCACCAAAGAATGGAGGCCTTTGAACTCTGGTGCTGGAGAAGAAGACTCCTGCATTGAGTCCCTTGGACTGCAAGGCCATCCAACCGGTCAGTCCTAGAGGAGATCCACCCTGGCTGCTCTTTCGAAGGCCAGATCCTGAAGAGGAAATTCAAAGACTTTGGCCACCTCATGAGAAGGAAGAAGGACTCCCTGGATAAGAGCCTCATACTGGGAAGGATGGAGGGCAAAAGAAGAAGAAGGGGATGGCAGAGAAGGAGGGGGCTGGATGGAGTCACCGAAGCAGTCGGCGTGAGCTTCAATGGACTCCAGAGGATGGGAGAGGACAGGAAGGCCTGGAGGAATGTTGTCCATGGGGTCGCGACAGGTCGGACATGACTTTGCAACTAACAACAACAAGCTGTCATCTTGACTTTTTAGGATTGATCAGGATGCCCCAGGAACAACACAGAAAGATGGAAAGGGCGGAGATTAAAGGCAAGGCACAGTCCTTTAAAGTAGGAAGTATTTTAGAAGATCATTGAGCGGGCGATGCAGGAAACTCACAGCACCAAAGCCGATGCTTGTAGAACTGGATTGAAGTCACCAGGTTGAAGGGCAGCTGGAACCTACGGTTCACTTTCAGAGAGCTGATGTTCCAGGCAATCACGGTGCCATCCACGCTGCAGGAATACACCTCGCTGCTCGAAGGGATTAAGAAACACACGTCTTACAAACCCTTGCAAAAATTAGCACAATTAGTTCTCGTTATGACCCTAATGCTCCTGAGCTCCGTTTTCAGCTGTGACGGCCTCCTGCAATCCTTTTCCAGCAAAAAGGGGCTCCTGAGCTCTGTTTTCAACTGCAACGGCCTCCTGCAACCGTCTTCCAGCAAAAAGGGGCTCCTGAGCTCCGTTTTCAACTGCGACAGCCTCCTGCAACCCTCTTCCAGCAAAAACGGGCTCCTGAGCTCTGTTTTCAACTGCAACGGCCTCCTGCAACCGTCTTCCAGCAAAAAGGGGCTCCTGAGCTCCGTTTTCAACTGCAACGGCCTCCTGCAATCCTCTTCCAGCAAAAACGGGCTCCTGAGCTCCGTTTTAAGCTGCGACGGCCTCCTGCAACCGTCTTCCAGCAAAAACGGGCTCCTGAGCTCCGTTTTCAGCTGCAACGGCCTCCTGCAACCCTCTTCCAGCAAAAACGGGCTCCTGAGCTCCGTTTTCAGCTGTGACGGCCTCCTGCAACCGTCTTCCAGCAAAAAGGGGCTCCTGAGCTCCGTTTTCAGCTGTGACGGCCTCCTGCAATCCTCTTCCAGCAAAAGGATTTTTACTGGCAGAGGCACCGTGGGCCAGTCCTTCGCTGTTTCCAGCGTGGTCCTACGGGCCACATCTAAGCACCCTGCGGGTGCATCCAGCCCCCAGGCCTTGACATCTGTGCCCTAATGGATTACCCATAAGACTGACCCAAGTTTAGGGCTATTTTTGTGGTGGTCATGGTTTGCTATGGGGAGGTTTGGCCAAAAAACCCAGAAGTAAATAGTGCCTTTTTGCAAAAAAGATGGCATAAAACATGGTCATGTGATCACAGGGTACTGAAAACAACCATAAATGTCAGCTGGCTGTCAAGAGTCCGAAATGCAGGTACCATGACCATTGGAGGAGGTGGGGGGGATCCGTCAGAACCTTGGAACCAAATCAAAAGTGCCCTTAGGAAGGTCTGTCGTAACTTTGAACTGGCGCTAAGCGACTGTCTGCACCTGAGACCTAGACTGGTCCTTGCCCAATTCTGGCCTTTCCAGATCAGCTCTGCCTATTGCTGGCTCCTCCTGAAATGCAGCCTCTAGATTTTTTTTTAATAAGGGCCACCGTCCCTGCCATGGTCCACCCACCTGGATAGAGTCTCTTTGGTACCCACAACGATGTCCACAATTTCGTGGCGATGGTCATTCAGTTGCTTATTGCAAGACATGCTGTGGGTGTTGATCAGGTAGATGGTGGAATCTGCAGAGCCGATCCAAACTTGACTTTGTTCTGCCATGATCATACATTTCTGAAGAAAAGAAAGAAGGAGAGAAAGAGACAGACAGACAAAAAGACAGAAAGAGACAGAGGGAGAGGGAGAGAAAGAGAAAGAAAGAGAAAGAGAGAAAGAAAAAGAGAAAGGGATGTAATGCAAAAACTTCTGAAAAACTTACTAAATGTGACTCTTCCTTTTATTTACTTAAAATCTACTGATCACCATCATCATCTTTTAACAACGCCATAATCCCTTGTGGGGTGGAGTCTGGGCAACTGAATAGAGCTAGCAGAGTGTTTACTGGCCAGATGCTCTTCCTGTTGCCAATGAGGAGTTTTGTTCAGCAGATCTATTCCCAGAGTGCCCAGAGAGAGAGAAATAGCTGCCTCTACCTACCGGATTGTGAGGCGAGAGCTCCCCCTCTAGGCCACCGCACCACTCCACTAAAAATCTACTGATACATGGGGAATATTAATTATTTCAGTATATAAGTTTATTCATTAAATTGATTGTTTAATTATATGGCTGGCACACTCATGCCCAGTCCTGAGAGGCAGGCGGGATAAAACATTAGGGATTACATAGTTACTAAAATATATTATATTAAACTAGATCAAAGCTCGGTATAATAGGAGGATGGTTATAAAGCAGAAGTCACCGGCTGATTGGGATCAATTTCCCTAAATAGCAAGTATTGCACTGGAAAGAAATACTGTGGGGGTTAAGACATCCCTAACACACCTCGGGGTGTGCGTTCTGTTAAGATACAGCACTGTTGTGCCTTTAAATGGCTTCTACCGTACAGCCGTAAAATGGCTTCTAGTGTACTGTGCAGTGGAGTTGTCATGGTAAGGGCTTCACCGTACTCCTCAAGGGGGCTCCCTCTGGTAAGGGGGAAAATCCAACATTAGAAATCCTGTCTAATACAGGATTAGGATAAATACCTGGGCAACTGGGTTATCCACTTACCTAAAATAAAAAGTGGAGTGCTCTCCAGAGCAGAAACTTCTATTAGTATAAATAGCACAAGTAATTGCTTTAATATGACTTTTTTTTAAAGAGAGGGAGATCCCCAAAACAAGCATGGTTTTCTTCCAAAGAAGAGGCTGGGGAAGGATATGTGGTCCTTCCTCTCCTGGGTCATGTGGTCTTCCTTGTATAATGACATGGTCCCTTCCTCTCCTGGGTCATTAACCAAGGTAGACCACTGTATGGAAAAGCACATTCCCCAGCAAATTCGCTAAGAAAGGATTTTTCAAAATGACCAACAGGTCATTAGTATTTCTTATACAGTAATTAATATGCTCTGATGCTAAGGGGTTCTACTCCCCCTCCCCACTTGAAAAGAACTCTGTTCCAACTGCCAGTTGCCTTTTATTAATACGCTCTGATGTTAAGGAGTTAGACATTCTACTCCTCCTCCCCACCTGAAAAGAATTCTGTTCCAACTGCCCGTTGCCTCACATTCCGTTACCTCACTCAGTTCAAACTGGCAAGACGTTCCACTCCTTCCGTCTGGGGCTCCTTACAGTACTAAATGTCAGTACCTCACTAAAATGTCTACGCCTTCCACCTATGGAACTGCTTCCGGACTCAAGGCAGCGGGAGCGATATTCCCTTATGTGTTTCAATCACTGACCACCCCTGAGCGAACGGATTGGACCGGAATGAACCAGATTTCTCCTGCATTGCCCGATCACTTAGTTTGGCCGCGAAGCATGGGTATCCTGCTAGTTTTAATACATTTCTCAATCTCAGCAACTGTGTGGATTTCAACTCTCAAAATAGTCCAGCCAGCCACCTGGGCTGGGAAATTTTGAGTGTTGAAGTCCACGTATCTTAAAGTTGCTGAGGTTGAGAGACACACTACTACTAAAAATAATTTTAAAAAGGCCAATGTGAAGGACACGGAACCTTATCTGCTAAAACAAATGAAAAGAAAGCCATCAAACCAGGGTGAGATACTTGAGAAGTTTGGAAGACGACTAAGCCCTCAAAGTGCTTTTTCAAAAGGCAACTGGAGTTCCTGTGTTTTTCCCCGCTTCTCATCCAAGAAGCTTCTTCAGTTCATCAAATTCAGGCCATCGGAACTGACGAAGCTTCTTGGATGAGAAGCGAAACGTCTTCGAGGAAAAACAGAAAAGTCCAGCTGCCTTTTGGGAAAATCCCTTTTTGGGACCTGGATGACTGAGGATCTCCGCAGACTTGGAAAGATGTCAAAGTATGTTTTGAAAACGTCCGTTGATAATTCCATCGTCAAAGTCACCTACCAGCTTAGAGTTCCCCACTTTAAAAGAATGCTGTAGGGACCACGTTGATGCATCGAAGACCACAACTTTCCCGCCGTTCAAAGCACACCACAATTTTGGATGGGCTTCCTCATGTTTTTCTGTGAGCTCCAGCTGCCCTAAAGAGTGGAGAATTTTACATTAAATGCTTGGAATTTATAAATATATAAATCGCTCTCTCTCTCGCTTTCTCTCTCTCTCTCTCTCTGTGTTTGTGTGTGTGTGTGTGTTCCCGCATAACTCTGGAATGCCTCGAGCAATTTCAACCAAACTTAGTACACAGATGATTCTGGAAAGAAATACTGTGGGGGTAAGACACCCTCTAACACCCCTCAGAGGTGTGTGTGTTCTGTTAAGATACAGCCTGTTGTGCCTTAAAATGGCTTCTACCATACTGCCGTAAAATGGCTTCTACTGTACAGTGCAGTGGAGTTGCCACGGTAATGGCTTCAGTACTCCACAAGGGGGCTCCCTCTGATAAGGAGAAAATGCAACATTAGAAATGTTTGGTCCAGACATTTTCCCCCTAGAAATAAATATCTACTAGTTTATTGGGGTGGGAGGGAATGATATTCCCAAGATATTCAGTAGCCTAGTAGGCTTTACAGTCAACCTCCTTGGTCCAGTGTGCATGATGGGCAATTGCAAGGGGCTGTAACAAGACATTTGAGGCTGCAACAAAGAATGCTACTGAATATTAGAATGTAGAAGGGACCTTGGAGGTCTTCTAATTCAACCCTCTGCCCAACAAGGAGATCCTACAGCAGTCCGGACAAGGGGCTGTCCAGACTCTTCTTGAAAACCTTCAGTGATGGAGCACCCACAACTTCTGGAGGCAAGTTGTTCCACCGATTGATTGTTCTCCCTGCCAGGAAATGTCTCTTTAGTTCTAGCTTGGATTTCTGTTTAGTGTTTAATCCTTCCATTCGCCAAATGACCAGTCGTCTGTATAAATCCTTCCATTCCCCACCGTCCAAGTCAGAGCTGAAGAAGCTCCTGGGATGAGAAGCGAAAGGTCTTCAAACAAAAACGAAGTACAGATGCCTCCTGAAAAAGCATCTTTGGGACAACCATTACCTGGATGGCAGAGAATCTCTACAGACTTCGGAGACCTTCTTCTCTACTCCTTCATTACAATGTCATTTGCTGAATACCTTCTCATGTGTATAAAGGTAGATCTTGGATCCTGAGCAATTCCCACAACACTCAAAGTTGGCCTTCAGTGAACAGCAATGGCCCCACCTGTGAGTCTTGAAGCTGGATGGGTTTAGGCATGTCTTTGTCCACATCAGTACCTGTTGTGGCCCAGCCGGCTCCGGATGAGCTGCTGATGGTCTCCTCTAGTGAAGAGTCCTATGAGCCTGCTCTGGAGGAGGAGGGCGACCTTGAGAGAGCAGAGAGCCCGGCTGGTCATCAGGAGGCACCTGGGTCTTGGAGTAGTGGGGAGGATCAAGGCCAGTTTGTCCCTGATGCTCGATTGAGAAGGGCTGAAAAAAGGAGGCTTCAATTGCATCAGACGCGAACTCGAAGGAGTTGAATTAGTCCCAGCTGCCTAATGACTGGCCCCTCCCAAGAGGGTTTAAAAGGAAGTCTTTGCTAAGAAAGTCCTTGCAGAGAACAATGTTGGATTTCTAGGGTCGTGTTTATTCGTGTTGATTTTCAGGTTCGTGTTGAGTCAAGTTAGAAAGCTTCGTATCTGTTCAGAGTCATTCAGGCAAGCAGCCAAGAGAGTTAGTGGCAGGCAGCCAGTCTTGTGTTAGTCGGAGAAACGGGGGTCAGAACAGTACCTGTTTGAGGCTTCCCCCAAAATACACGAGGCAGATTCCTGATCCCGACAAAACCCCTTTTATGAAACAAAGGTGAATTCCTCTCATTCGCATTCAAAGGCCTGGCAGACAGTCTTTCAAAGGTGAATTTATGACCACCGACCTTATCTAGCTTGGAAAGTTGCCATGTAAATATTTTCCAAACACAGTGCTGTGCAAGGAAAGACTTGGCACAGAGTCTCTGGGATTTATGGACAGATCTTCACACTCCTGAATCGAAAGAACAAACTGTTTCCTGCAAAAGCCCCCTCCCCTTTCGCTCCTCTTTTATTTCCCATGGGAGGGACCATTCATTGTCCACCTGGGGCTTTACTCCCAAGTCGACCCTGATTTCTGAGCTGTTTCTTTCTTCTGGCAGCTCTGCGCATGCGCACACTGGGAACAGGCTCCAGCTGTTCCTCTGCCTCACTGATTTCTGACTCTGAAGGCAGCTGAGAACTGCCAGACAACCATGGCCCCCTCTCTGCCTCTGACACAGAGCCCTCCTCAGAGCCTTCCCCAGCCTCCAGGACTGGCCCAGGTTCCTCCCCAACCTCCTCACTGTCTGAATCTGCTACAAGCTCCACTGGCCACTGGCGGGCCACAACAACCTGGGACCATTGTTGGGATATCATTGTACACCCCATTTTAATGAATGTAGGGAATGGAACAGGTTACATCATATGGTGAGGCCACCTTCAATTCCATACCTGGTGTATACAGCAAGACGTCCACTGCCTGTGGGAAGGTTTCACCAGCTGATGGGTTGATCTTGTGCTTTAGTGTTTCAGACGTTGTTTTGGGGACCATCATGGGCACTGGAAAAACAGGAGACATGCATGTTTAAAGATGGTTACAGGCAGTAATGGGATTCAATTTTTTTTTCTACCGGTCCTGTGGGTGTGGCTTGGTGGGGCGTGGCATGGCTTGGTGGGCGTGGCAGAAGGATACTGCAAAATCCCAATTCCCTCCCAATCAGCTGGGACTCGGGAGGCAGAGAATAGATGGGGGCGGGGCCAGCCAAAGGTGGTTTTTACCGGTTATCCGAACTACTCAAAACCTCTGCTACCAGTTCTCCAAAACTGGTCAGAACCTGCTGAATCCCACCTCTGATTAGAGGACCCAAAGGAAAAACTCACAGATAGGACTGAGAGAATACAGATCAGGAAAGAAAGGCAAGCTCTCCACAGAGAAAGCCATGTGAGTGATCTATAGTAATTCTTGGTATCCTTCATAACTAGGAGATAATTATGGTCACTTGCAACTCTGCACAAGAGCGTAAAGAAGGTCCCACAATTCACACTACCAAAAGAGTATCATCTATTGAGTGGTGTGGTGTACCCTAGAGGTGGAGCTCTCGCCTCGCAATCAGGAGTCTGTGAGTTCAATCCTATGTAGAGGCAGATATTTCTCTCTCTGGGCACAATGAGAATATATCTGCTGAAAAAAACTCCGCAATGGCAACAGGAAGCGTATCTGGCCAGTAAACACCCAGCTCCTTTTAGTTGCCCGCAAGGGATTATGGGGTTGTTGAAAGACGATGATGAGAAAGTATTATCTACTGTAAATGACCCACCAACTCACCTTCGTTCTTCATCCTGTCAAAGTAAGATAGCTTCGAAGCTGCATAGATTATTTTGGGGGACTGCAGAGAACCCACTACAGCGTCCATCAGAAGAACGTTGGTGAGGGCTTGTTGAAGGTACTGTGGATCCTGAAAGGGAAGAGATGGGATGTTGAGATGAACAACCAGGTATCCCAAATCCCTGATTGCAACCTGCACGTACTGTGCACATGAGATTCCAGGTGAATTTTCCCCGGTGTATATCGGGGGAATCAGGTATGGATTTTCTGGGCCTCTTAACATACAATATCCTGTGTATCAGAAATCGAAATATGAATGTGGAATTGCAGATTTTGCTCCTTAAAGTACAACTTTAACTCTGCCTTCTTGGGCAGAAGCAGCCCAGGTGTCAAACCGTGAAGCTGACCTGTGATGTTGCCACACTGGAGCTGAGGGCTAGAGATAGCTGGGGTTTTGTAGCCAAAACAAAATACTTTCTCTTGAGAACCAAGGACATTCCCACAGGTAGCCAGAAAGAAGAGTATTACTTGGAACCCTGACACTATGTTTGAGGTCCCAGAAGAGACAAATTCAATTAAAATCCAGGGGGTTGGACTACAAGACTTGCTCGACAATTCTTTGATTCTGAAATTCTTTGGATCCTTAAAGACTAATCAATATAATTGGTTAATAAAGCAGGATATGTTTGAAATAAATTCAGGGAGATGTAATGCTTGGCATCTTTAAATAACATTATTTGGAAATAGTTTGGAAATTTGAACAGGTAGAAACTATGTACTCTACTCTTGATGTCCATTTTTTGCTGCATCTCTGGAGCATTATTCATTGTTAGCAACTCTGGGTTCAGAACCAGTGTTACAACTCTGGTCCCTTAACCAGTGTTAGCAAATAAATGCAGAATAGTGTAATACACCGGACAGTAAAGAGATACGTTGCTGTAATCCCAAACAAACTCTAAAACAGTGATAGTAAGAAAATAAATAGTCTTTACTTTGTAGCAACTAAAAATGCTTCTTCTGACCAGTGATACTAACTTCTCAAAATAATAACAGTCCTTCACCAAAAACAGAGTTATTCCAAACACAAAGTTATCTTACAGTGATGCAATAATACAATAATACAATAGCAGAGTTGGAAGGGACCTTGTAGGTCTTCTAGTCCAACCCCCTGCATGGGCAGGAACCTTATACCATTTCAGACAAATGGCTGTCTAACATCTTTTTAAAGACTTCCAGGGTTGGGGCATCCACAACTGCTGGAGGCAAGCTGTTCCAGAGGTTAATTGTTCTTACTGTCAGGAAATTTCTCCTTAATTCTAAGTTGCTTCTCTCCTTGGTTAGTTTCCACCCATTGCTTCTTGTTCTGCCCTCAGGTGCCTTGGAGAAAAGTTTGACTCCCTCTTCTTTGTGGCACCCTCTGAGATATCGGAACACTGCTATCATGTCTCCCCTGCAAAACAAATACTTCTACAGTCTTCACAGCTTCAGCTCCTCAGCATAGGAATCAAAGGGAATCGAAAAGGGAACGGACTATGTTCCTGAGCTTCCTTTATGGTAGAGCTGAGAAGCACAGCCAATCAGAATTCAAACACAGTTCTTAAAGCTACATAACTCCTTAAGAACATAGGCTCATATATATTGTCAACCCAATATAAGGCTGAATATCCTAACATTCATCTACAAAGCGATTTTTGTAATGTTATGGTTCTGATGTTACTTTTGGTGGGTCACAATAAAATCAGACCAAGGCACAAGTAAGAAAAATTCAGAAGCACTGAAGAGAGTCAGCTTCCAACAAATGGTTTGAACGACAGCAGAGAAGATGTTAAGCTTCATTAATATGGAAGCTTGGACAACGGTTGCCTTGCTCACTCAATTATTAATCCTTGCCATCTGAAAAAGTCACATGAAAATATGAATCTGAGCGTCAGGCCTGCAGCCATCTTTTCTTTTGGGGTCTTTGGCCTGCCATACTTTCTATTATTCTGCTATGCATTTTCTATGGTGGGGAAAATGGGAGGGGCGATTGTATGGAGTCACATACTATGTAGCCACAACAAAATTCTTTCTAGAAAACCAAGGTCATCCTTTGTATCTGCATCTCTGCACCTGACCGGAACTGGATGGGTAGAACCGCCAGCATGGCAGTGGAAGATTGGACCATGTGATGGACTTGTGGGTGTGGGGGGCAAGATTATGAACTTCCAACTGAGAGGGGAGAGAACCGGGAAGCTTTCAGATTCAGGTTTTCCCAGATGTGCCAACATGTCTCTCTTAATAAATTGGAATGTTGAGCAATACTTTGCCTTGGACTCTGATTTATTTTTGGGCGCTATTTGGAACCCTGACGCTGGGAAGGTGAAAGATTATAAGACATGTGGCCGTGTTATTAAATCACGCAACATCCGAACCTTGTGATCGTCTGACATTTTCTTCCCAGCGCACATCTCTTTCACCATCAAGTGCCAAAGATCACACTCGGACTTCAGATTTGCTTCAAAAACGTCCTTTTTGTACTTGATTTTTATCTTCAGGGTGGGAATCTTGAGGAGAAGAAAAGTGACAGTGGTATTCCTCACTTCCTGCAGGGGGAATGTAGAAAAAGAAGAGCTGAGAACCACAATAAGGCCACACACATACACACACACTTCTGTTTTCATCTTTTCTCATGGCCCCCTTTCTCCCCCAAACTCTCATGAGGTGGAGAAGATAATTGGGGGCTCTCCAGATGTTTTTGCTACCAATGTTAGGAGCCCCCGCCTGCTGAGGACTTAGGTCTTACACATCTGGGAGGCCCACAGGTTGTATTTTTCAGTGTTGTAAATCTATTCTCCCTCCGGATTGGAAAAATCTATTCTTTCTCTGGATCTTCTGTCCTGGCCACTTTTACAGAGGCACAAATGAGAGCGTTTTAACAAACTGCATCCCCATTTGGTTTGGTGGCAGCAGTGCCTCAGATAGAAAGCCCATACAGAGAGTGGTGAGGACAGCAGAGAAGATTATAGGAAGCTCGCTTCCTGTTATTCAGGATTCTGCTTATGAGCTGCATCCCCATGGTAAGGAGTGGTGAGGACAGCTGAGAAGATTACAGGAAGCCAGCTGCTTATAAGGATGCTGATTATAAGCGGTATGTGCTTAGAGCTTGAAGCATTGTTAGAGACCCCACACACCCACTTTATGGTCCGTTTCTGTTGCTCCCCTCTGGGAGGAGGTTTTGAAATATCTATAGCAGGACTAACAGATTCTGTAATAGCTTTGTTTTGATCATATGGTCACAAGGATGCTGCAATGGTCATGAGTATGAAAAACAGTCATAAATCCCATTTTGGGGGACCTTTAGAACTCCAAACAGTCACAAAACAATGGTCGTTAAGTCGAAGGCAACTTTTGTTGAGCTCACCTCTATATCCCTGAATGTTGCGATCTCTTGATAGCCGGGACAAGCGCCTTCCGTCAAGAGAAACAGGCGTTTCGGGGTCAGTGCGATTTTGCCAACTCCTTTGTTCGTTTTGACCGAGCTGGATAACTTGTAGACACACTCGTTTTTGTCCAGGTGTTCTATGACTCTGGGCGGCAGGTTGACGTCCTGGGCTTCTGCTTCTGTTTCTTTCCAGTAGATATAAAAGTCTTTAAATGTTTCCGGGTCAATTTGTTTTTGCTGCCCTTAAAAAGGAAGAAAATGTTTATAGTAATGAACATTTGTAGATCTCCTGTACATCAAACGTTACATAAAGAGGGGAAAAGTGTTGGCTTTCCAGTATCATTTTAAGTATCATTTTAAGTATCTATTTAAGTATAATTTAAGTATCTATTTAAGTATAATTTAAGTATCTTTTAAAGTAGAATTTTAAGTATAATTTTAAGTATCTTTTAAAGTACAATTTTAAGTATCTAAGTATAATTTTAAGTATCTTTCAAAGTATCTTTTAAAGTATAATTTTAAGTATAATTTTAAGTATCTTTTAAAGTAGAATTTTAAGTATCATTTTAAGTATCTTTTAAAGTATCGTTTTAAGTATCATTTTAAGTATCTTAAGTATAATTTAAGTATAATTTTAAGTATAATTTAAGTATAATTTTAAGTATGTTTTTAAGTATAATTTTAAGTATAATTTTAATTTTAAGTATAATTTTAATTTTAAGTATCATTTTAAGTATCTTTTTAAGTATCATTTAAGTATAATTTAAGTATCATTTTAAGTATCATTTAAGTATAATTTAAGTATAATTTAAAGTATAATTTAAAGTATAATTTTAAGTATAATTTTAAGCATCTTTTAAAGTATAATTTTAAGTATAATTTTAATTTTAAGTATCTTTTTAAGTATCATTTTAAGTATCATTTTAAGTATGTTTTTAAGTATAATTTTAAGTATAATTTTAATTTTAAGTACAATTTTAATTTTAAGTATCATTTTAAGTATCATTTTATTATACTCAATGACCCTCTAAAAGGATGCAAATGACCAGCTGTCTGCAAGGAGTATCAATCCTTCCATTCCACACCATCCAGTCAGAGCTGGAGAAGCTTCTTGGATGAGAAGCGAAACGTCTTCCAAGAAAAACCAGAAAGTCAAGTGGCCTCTTGAAAAAAAGCACCTTTGGGAATTCTCACCAACGTTTCTAAGAAGGGAGTAAATTTCTTTTTTTTTCTTTTTGCCCCTTACCTACGGTTAACGCATCAAACAACCGGTGGATCGTATCAGTATCTTTGACAATCCCAGATTCCTGGATGCGCTTCACGAAGTCGTTCACCTGCATGTGAGTTTTGGGCAGCTCAAATTTCTTGACGTGGTCGTCGGTTTTGGTGACCTCTCTCTGTTTGTCCAGCAGATGACTGATCAGCCTCTTCAGTTCAGGTTTCTTATCCGCCTGGGAGCGATCCTGGGTTGGGAGTCTTTCGATCATTTTTCTCACGAGTTCCGTGGGGAATATCCGGATGTCCGTCTTGTACAGATTTTGGAAGTCCGAAAGGGCATTTAGGAAGTTTCTTTGCATCAGACTTATAAGTCCCCGAAGGTAGAAATACCTCGCCAGAAGCGCAGAGTTCTCCGGGGCTAAAATGGTGATGGCTCTGTTGAGATTGCTACTGAAGTCGATGTAATAGGACTGGACGCACTGACCCAGCAGTGGCAAGTGGATCTCTGGAATCTTGAAAGTGCTGACGGGTTTCGAAATCGATCTTTTAGCTAGAAAAAAAAAGAATTATCCATGTGTTAACAGCAGCTAGACTTGTATTTGCACAATATTGGGAAAGTGAAGAGATTCCTACCGAAGAGAAGGTTATTAGGAAAATATTAGAATGCGCAGAAATGAATAGACTAACACTAGCAATTAAGGAGAAGGAACAAACTGAATATTATATGATATGGGAAGCATGAATGGTTAGAGAATAAGAAAGGAAATTGGAAAGAAAGGAAGAAGGCAAGAAGAATAGAAAATACATTAAGATAGAAATTAAGAATAAAATGGCAACTGATAACATGAGTAGGATGAGAATAATCATGTTTAATGTTATCGCATTTTTATTAGAAGATATGTTACAAAGGAAATGAAGAGTTACACGTGGTATTAATTGTTCAATGTATATAATTTGTGGAAGGATGTTGCACAGAAATATGTGCACCCAGAGATGAAATGTTTATATATTTTTTAAAATGGAAAATAAATAAAAAAAACTATATTTAAAAAAAGCTAGAAGGAGGAGAGACACATTTACAAAAAGGGCGCCGAGGTTTCCCGTTAATGTTCTGGTTTCATTTTGGACTTCTCCATATTTCTTCAATGCAAAGAGATCAAAGACTGATGGGTAGCAATAGCAATAGCACTTATATACTGCTTTCCAGTGCTTTCCAGCCCTCTCTAAGCGGTTTACAGAGTCAGCCTCTTTCCCCCAACAATCGGGGCCCTCATTTTACCGACCTGGGAAGGATGGAAGCCTGAGATCACCTTGAGACGGTGATATTTGAACTGCTGGACTGCAGCTAGCAGTCAGCTGAAGTTGCTGTGGTCCTCCAGCAGCCCGTGGAGCTGGCAGCAGATTCGGACAGTGAGGAGGGTTGGGGAGGAACCTGGACCAGTCCTGGAGTCTGGGGAAGGCTCTGAGGAGGGCTCTGCGTCGGAGGCAGAGAGGGGGTCAGAGCCGTATGCCAGTTATCAGATGCCTTCAGAGTCCGACATCAGTGAGGCAGACGAACAGCTGGAGCCTGTTCCCAGTGTGCGCATGCGTAGAGTTGCCAGACGAAAAGAACAGCTAAGGAACAAGGATCGACTTGGGAGTAAGGGCACAGGTGGACGGTGAATGGCCCCTCCCAGAGGAATTAAAAAAGGAGCGAAAGGGGGGTGGAGTTTGCAGGAGACCATGAGTTCATTCCTGCATTCTTGCCAAGTATTGTGGCGTCTGAAAGATATCGGTCTGGTCACTCTCCAAGCCTAATAAAGATCGGCAATTGTGACCTATCTTGAAATTTAATTTAATTTAATTTAATTTATTTCGATTTATAGAACCGCCCTTCTCCATCGAAATGGACCCAGGGCGGTGCACAGGGAGTTAAAATCGACAAATAACAATAAATACAGAGTAACTAAAATAGATTAAACTAAAAAACCTGTGCTAAAACATCCCATTAAAATTCTAAAATACATTTACTCATTGGCTAAGCTAGGCCGGCTTGATGGAAAAGATACGTCTTAAGTGAGCGGCAAAAGAGGGGAAGGTCTGTGATAGTCCGAAGTTCGGGGGGGTAGGTCGTTCCAGAGGGATGGCCCAGCCACTGAAAAGGCCCTCCCCCTGGGCACCGCTAGCCAGCATTGACCGGCGGATGGTACCCTGAGGAGGCCCTCCCTATGGGAGCGGATCGGACGGAAGGAGGTATGTGGCAGGAGACGGTCCCGCAAGTAGCTAGGCCCCGTGCCATGGAGCGATTTAAAGATGGTGACAAGCACCATCTTTCTCTCTCCTGTGGGAGAGGGAAGACTTTGCTAGAGGGGAATTGGCTGTACATTAAATAAAAGGAGTTTATCGGGACGAGGACTTGGCTTCGTGTTGCTGGGGAAGCCTCGGGCAGAACACTAATCCACAACGTGAATAACATCGATCAATGCCACAACTTTTCACTCCAATAAGTCAAGCAGCTGGGAGGCATTTCTTCACCAGCTTACCTTGTGTAGTGTTTATGCTTCGAAGGGATAAATTCCTGGTCGGGCCGTCGCTGGGCTTAAGGTCGTGCAGATCAGGCAGACTCACCCCCATGCGCCTGCTGAGCATGTACTGAGGATTAAACCTTTTAGAAATCATTTTCTCCATCGTTAACCTTCTCGGATTCCCAACCAGGAAGTTGAATCTAAAGGAAGAAGCATGCAGTTTGGTCCTTGACTTACAACGGTTCGTTTAGTGACTGTGCGAAATTACAGCAGCACTGAAAAAAGGGACGTAGGAAAGTTTTTCACATTTATGACCGTTGGGCGCATCCCCCAGGGTCAGGCAATCAAAATTCAGAGGCTTGGCAACTGACTCATATTTATGACGGTCACAGTGTCCCGGGGCCACGCGTCCTTCCGACAAGCAAAGTCCATGGGGAAGCCAGACTCACTTAAAGACCATGTTACTAATTAACAACTGCGGTGATTCACTCAACAGCTGTGGCAAAAAAAGCTTGTAAAATGGGGTGAACTCACTTAACAAACGTTTCACTTGGCAACATAAATTCTGGGCTCAATTGGGGTCGTAAGTCAAGGACTATCTGTATACACACATACACATAAAACGCAACATACACCCCCACCCCCAATCATAGCAGCACAAGAAGAGGCACTCAGCATCGGATTCACAATGGAGCCCAAATGCCCAGTTGTAAAGTGACGGTTCGTCATAAATGGTCATAAATACGAACCAGTGGCCAAGCCCCTGAGTTTTGATTACATGCACTCTAGAAAGAGTGCAGAGAAGAGCAAGAAAGAGGATGAGGGGACTGGAGACTAAAACATATGAAGAACGGTTGCAGGAACTGGGTATGTCTAGTTTAATGGAAAGAAGGATTAGGGGAGACATGATAGCAGTCTTCCAATATCTCAGGGGTTGCCACAAAAAAGAGGGAGTCAAACTATTCTCCAAGGCACCTGAGGGTAGAACAAGAAGCAATGGGTGAAAACTAATCAAGGAGAGAAGCAACTTAGAACTGAGGAGGAATTTCCTGACAGTGAGAACAATTAACCAGTGGAACAGAAGTTGCCTCCAAAAGTTGTGAATGCCCCACACCCTGGAAGTCTTCAAGAAGATGTTGGATAGCCATTTGTCTGAAATGGTATAGGGTTTCCTGCCTAGGCAGAGGGTTGGACTAGATGACCTCCAAGGTCCCTTCCAACTCTGCTATTGTATTATTATGGGGATGCGGCAAAGGTCATTAAGTGAGAACAGCGGTCATCAGCCCTTATTTTCAGTGCCGATGTTTGTTGCCGGCACTTACAGGGGTGGGGCAGCAAACGCTCACGAGGCCCCCACAAATGGGATCACGAGCGTCCGCGACAATGCTCGCCTCATGCAAGTGGAACCGTGGGTGCCCGCAACGTGGCGCACGGGAGCATCTCCCCCAACGATGCTCCAGAACGAGAAGAGCAAGCATCTTTTTTTTAAAGAATTTTTTTTATTTTAAATGAACAATAACACACACACACACAAAAAGAACTATCTGTGTAGGGGAAATATTGAGAATCAGGGATTTATAAAACGACTGTAAGATGTTGATAAGATCTATCAGCTTGGGATAAATGAGGTTAAAATTGGAGGAGGCATTAAACTCCTCAGTCTTTGTTCAATGTTTATGTGAATAAACAATAAAGTATAGGTGGTACCTTGCTCAACAGTAGCAACTGTGAGAGGGATCTAGGAATCTTAGTGGACAACCATTTAAATATGAGCCAGCAGTGTGCAGCAGCTGCCAAAAAAGCCAACACAGTTCTAGGCTGCATAAACAGAGGGATAGAATCTAGATCACGTGAAGGGTTAATGCCACTGTATAGTGCCTTGGTAAGGCCACACTTGGAATACTGCATACAGTTTTGGTCGCCACGATGTAGAAAAGATGTGGAGACTCTGGAAAGAGTGCAGAGAAGAGCAACCAAGATGATTAGGGAACTGGAGACTAAAACATATGAAGAACGGCTGCAGGAGCTGGGTATGTCTAGTGAGACATGATAGCAGTGTTCCGATATCTCAGAGGGTGCCACAAAGAAGAGGGAGTCAAACTATTCTCCAAGGCACCTGGGGGCAGGACAAGAAGCAATGGGTGGAAACTAATCAAGGAGAGAAGCAACTTAGAACTAAGGAGAAATTTCCTGACAGTTAGAACAATTAACCTCTGGAACAGCTTGCCTCCAGAAGTTGTGAATGCCCCAACCCTGGAAGTCTTTAAAAAGATGTTAGATAGCCATTTGTCTGAAATGGTATAAGGTTCCTGCCCACGCAGGGGGTTGGACTAGAAGACCTCCAAGGTCCCTTCCAACTCTGCTATTGTATTGTATTATTGTATTGTATTGTATTGAATTATTGTTCAATAGAAATTTATTTTAAGGGAAAAAATATATATTAAGTTTGGAACATTGAAACGCCACGCCCAAAACCCATCAGAGAAAATAAATAAGCAAAGGCAACAACGGAAAGAGGAGAGACGAGGAGGGAACGGAAGAAAGGGTAAAGTAGAGAAAGTAAGGGTGGGGAATGAATAGGAGAGAGGATAAGAAAGAAGAGAGGAGAGAAGGAGAGAGGAAAGAGAGGGGAAAAAGAGGAGAAAGGAGAGGAGAAAAGAAGAAGGCAGAGAAGGGAGCTTGAGAAGGTAGGAGTGAGGCTGTTGCAAAATAAGATGGAGACACGGGGTGGCAAGAAAGCGATCCAAACTGTATCATGCAGTATATATGTAAGAATGTGTATAGAGATTAATGATGAATAGATAAAGGTTAAATAGCATTTATAAGAATGTATATCAATGAATGATTTTGAAATGGGAAAAAATAAAAAAAAATATTCAAAAAAAAAGAACTAGCTTTCATTACGTCTTGTAGAAAGGGTGTCGTGGTTACAAATAACTTTCGTGCATTTCTTCCACAGTCATTAAATCAAAGATCTTTATATATCTTACTATCAACATACCACAATTCTCATTTGACGATAATTGTTGAAACGTCCTTTTGCCTAAAATAATTCATAATTAAGAACCCAACCACATAATGGCATTGCATTGATTATTTCAAAAAATCCTCCAATAACATTACATCTTGATGACATGTTCTAAATAAGTATTAATTAATAAAGTTTCTAGGCCTTTTTTCCCCAAATCGCTGTTTACAATTTGTAGCCTGGCCTAATTCCATGCTTCCCGCCTCAGTTTGTAATTTTAAATTATTTTATTCGGTTTTAAGGTTAAGTTTTTAAATTTTTATAAATTTGTACAGAGGGTTATTTAATTCGGTTTTTAGTTTATATGTATTGTTGATTGTGATAATTTTTAATTTTACCTGTACACCGCCCCGAGTCCCTTCGGGGAGAGGGGGCGGTCTAGAAATCCAATAAATGATAAATGATGAAATGTATCCATATTGGAGGGCAACAAGATTATTTGGGAGATGCTACAAGCAAAAAGGTGTGAAGAGAAGACCAAAAAAACTAAGGAAATAAATAGAATATTCATTTGTGGCAAAATAAATAAGACTGTATTGCTATTGGAAAGATACAGGTTGATATATGAAAGTTGATAATAAAAAATTAGTTAATTTTTGTAATTTTTGTAATTAGTAAGTAGTAATTTAGTAATGTTGAGATCGTTATTTGCGAGACCGCCTCCTACCACACACCTCCCTCCATCCTGTCCGCTCGCACAGGGACGGCCTCCTCAGGGTGCCGTCTGCTGGCCAATGCCGGCTGGCGACCCCCAGGGGAAGGGCCTTCTCTGTGGCGGGTCCGGCTCTCTGGAACGGCCTACCTCCCAACATTCACACCATCAGGGACCTGCGCCTCTTCCGCCGGGAGCTTAAAACTCATTTTTTCCATCTGGCTGGCCTGGGTTAGACTTTATTAACAAATTGTGGGGATTTTATTAAGGGTTTTTAGATGATTTTTAAGATGTTTTTAGCACGGGTTTAAATTTAATATATTTTTATAGTAGTTATATTGCATTTTGTATTGTTTTGTATTGTTTTTAACATTTGCCTGTGCGCCGCCCTTACCTGTCTTCTTCATTTTGGGTGCTCTGCTCTAGGTAAGCGAAGGCATCCATCCTTCGGTTAAGGCGGGCTTTGAGAAAAGAGTGGAACATGTACGTTTCCAGTACCTGCAAAAACACAAGAGCAGACATTACCCACAGTACAAGTAGTCCTCAGCTTACAGACATTCATTTAGCGACCGTTTGAAGTTACAGTGGCATTGAAAAAGGCGAATTTTGACCATTTTGCATACTTACGATAGTTGCAGCATCCCCATGGTCAACTGATCAAAATTTGGCCACTTGGTAATTAATTCATATTTATGATGGTTGGCATGTTCCCCCTCCCCCCCAAAAAAATGTTTCAGAAGTTTCTCCTTTAAACTATATTATTGCATACTTAAAGTAGGACTGCTACAGGTCTGTGTTGTATTCTTACATTCTTATGTGGTCATTAAGAGTAATGGATATCCATTTGTCTGGTGGTGTAGGGTTTCCTGCCTAAGCAGGGGGTTGGACTAGAAGACCTCCAAGGTCCCTTCAAATTCTGTTATTCTATTCTATTCTATTCTATTCTAAATTTGGATGGCCAATTATTCCAAAGAGTAATGTATGGCAGTGTTTCTCAACTGTACCAACTTTAAGCTGTGTGGATTTTAACTCCCAGAATCCCCCAGCCAACCATGGATTCTGGGAGTTGAAGTCCACACAGCTTAAGGAGGGGTTGAAAATTGGTTGTCTTTTCCAACTAAGTTTCTTTGTTGTCGGGGAAACTGAGTGCACATTTAAATGACAAGTTTAGGTTGGATTAGAAGACCTTCAAGATCCCTTCACAACACTAGAACTAGGGGGCACTCCATGAAATTTTTGGAAGCTAGACCTCAAACAAATAAGAGGAAGTACTTTTTCACCCAGAGGATCACTGGTCTAAGGAACTCCCTGCCAGAAGAAGTGGTGACAGCTGTCAGCCTCGACACCTTTAAGAAAGGATGAGAGGAGTTCAGGGAGAACAAGGGTATCCATGGCTATCATGATGGCTGCCTAAGGACACCCTCCGGGATGGAGAGATAGGCAGGATATCTCTCAATGCCATTTGCAGGGAATCATAAGCAGGTGAAGACATCTGCTTGGGAAGACCCTGAAGCAAATGGGGAGCCACTGTGGGAGACAGAAGGCTGGACTGGATGGGCTGTGGCCTGTTCCAGCAAGGCTGTTCTTATGTTCTTGCAACCCCTGTTATTCTATATTCTAAGTAATCCAATATATAAAACAGAACATTCTAAAAGGTAATTCTAGTTATGCATATTTCAGACAAATGACTCCAGTAAATCTAACGGATATATTGGCAGAAACAAGATCACCCTAAAATGTTTGGATAGGCATACTTTCCTCAAAAGATTAAGTTATATAAAACTACAGGTCAAATAAACCTTTGGTGTTTTTTTAAAAAAATTACAACATGAACTAATCGAACAATTTATGTTAAGCTCCGCCTTACCTTTCTGTAAAAAGGCTGGTCATTTATTGCTCTGGTCTTTAAGAATTCTTCACTGTTAAATACTCTGTGTTCATAGTTCAAGTGATCTTTCACCTCCCTGTTGATAAAAATGGGATTACCCCAAGAATTAATGAATGGTATAGATCCACAGATCATCCAATGAATCCACCCGGAATTCTCTCTCGCGGCGCAAAAGAGCAGGCTCTCTTATCCCTTCGTTTGAAGGAGGGTTTCGGGTTTTGAACAGGTGACGGTACGAAGGTGCAGGGGTGGGATTCAAACATTTTAACAACTGGCTCTCTTGCCCTAATGATTTCTTCCAACGACCAGTTCACCAAACTGCTCAGAAGGTTAACCACGGGTTCTCCCAAAGTGGTGCGAACCGGCTGAATCCCACCACTGGCTAAAGGCCCCTGAAAGGAAATCTTTGGACACCCACCTAAAGATATTGACGATTAACTGCAGAGCAATCTGCTGGATTTCAGAGTTCAGCTTGCGTTGCCAAGTTCTCCGTCGCCCTTGGATCTCGATGAAGTCCGTGGAGGTTCCCAGATGGCAGAGTTCAAGGTCATAGTGCAGCTGAAGGTTTTCAGATCTGCGGGGAGAAGAGCAGGGCTCGTCACCAGGAGCCAATCAGAATACAGTTGGAAGGGATCTTGGGGGGATTCTAGTCCAACCCCCCTGCTCAAGCAGGAGAACCTATACCCGTGAAGGCAAACCTATGGCATTTGTTAGGGCACGCAAGGCGTTGCCCTATCAGGTCCAGCGCGCATGCACGCACTGGCCAGCTGACTTCGGCCTTCTCTTGAGACCATTCTTCACCCTACGGGGCGCAAAAATACAGCCCTATGGGCAAACCGGAAGTCACGGAAAGGACTTCCGGTTTTTTTCGTAGGGCTGTTTTTCGCCCTCTGGAGGAAGAAAAACGGCCCTACAGCCAAACCGGAAGTCCTTTTCCTGACTTCCAGGTTCCCTGCAGGTCTGTTTTTCGCCCTCCGGAGCCTTCAGGGAAGCTCCTAAAGCCTCCGGAGGGCCTCCGGGGTGGCCAGGTGGGACGGCTGTTTTCGCCCTCCCGAGGCTCCTAGCACATAGCATCATGGGTGTGGCACACCTACGCATGACCCCCCTGCGCTCCTCTCATTTTTGGCACGGGAGCCAAAAAGGGTTAGCCATCACTGACCTATACCATTCCAGACAAGTGACAGTCCAGAGTCTTTGGAGAATAGCTTGACTCCCTCTTCTTTGTGGCAGCCCCTGAGATATTGGAACACTGCTATCATGTCTCCCCTGGTTCTTCTTCTAAATGAACTAGACATACCCAGTTCCTGCAACCGTTCTTCATATGTCTTAGCCTCCAGTCCCCTAATCCTCTTTGTTGCTCTTCTCTGCACTCTTTCTAGAGTCTCCACATCTTTTCTACATTGTGGTGACCAAAACTGGATGCCGTATTCCAAGTGTGGCCTTCCCAAGGCCTTATAAAGTGGTATTAACCCTTCACGTGATCTTGATTCTCTCCCTCTGTTTATGCAGCCTAGAACTGTGTTGGCTTTTTTGGCAGCTGCTGCCCACGGCTGGCTCATATCTAAATGATTGTCCACTAGGACTCCAAGATTCCTCTCACAGTTGCTCCTATTGAGCAAGGTACCACCTATGCTGTACCTGTGCATTTTGCTTAATCAGGGTCAATAGCTGGAGACACCGATGCCTTGAATGATCTTTTAAGTTTCAGCCATTAACTCTGGGGCGGTAAACCAAGGTTGGTGAATCCAGCCACCTCTTTTGTTCTGACTTTTCAGAACCTTATTCATGGAAGCAAGGTAAACGATCTTGATTTTTTTTTTTACCTTGTTATGAAAACCCTGGCTGCTTCTGCTGGAACATCTGGAATGTCGGTTTCCTCTTCAGAGGACTTGGACTGAGCGATATCGCCAGTATCGATGTTGATTAGAATTAAGTCGTCGGCTTCCTGATTGTTACCAAAAAATGGGACGGTTGAGAGTTAAAACTAGAAGTTAATCCACTAAGGCAGAGGTCACCCGTGGCAGACTAAGGACAGAAAGAATTTTAATTTTAGCTTGCCGATGGAGTTTCTTAGTTCGTCCAGGTCATGGTTGCCCCAAAGCAGGAGTGGGTTGCTGGGGGTTCGCAGGGGTTTGGGAGAACCTCTAGCTAAGATTCTGTGCAGTTCGGAGAACCCCCAAATTCCACTTCTGGCTGGCCCCGCCCAGCCCTCCTCTCCCTGGAGTCCCCACTCCAGTGGTGGGTTTCTGCAGGCTCGCACCTACTCGCGAGAGCCTGCAGAGAGTGAAATTTCACTCTCTGCAGGCGAGAGCCTGCAGAGAGTGAAATTTAGAGAACCGGTGAGAGGGGGTTCCGCCGGCGTACCTGGAAGTAAATCTGGCCTGCCGCTGCCAGTGACCCAATGGGAAGGAAAGGGAAGGAAAGGGAAGGGAAGGGAAGGGAAGGGAAGGGAGGGAGGAAGGAAGGAAGGAAGGAAGGAAGGAAGGAAGGAAGGAAGGAAGGAAGGAAGGAAGGAAGGAAGAAAGAAAGAAAGAAAGAAAGAAAGAAAGAAAGAAAGAAAGAAAGAAAGAAAGAAAGAAAGAAAGAAAGAATTTATCATCACGATTGAGTTCCAAATTTTGGTTGCTAAGCAAGCGTTAAATGAGTTTCACCACATTTTAAAAGGTGGCCACTCCCACCCTGTCACATGACTGCCAAGCCACGCCCACAAAATAGGCCACACCTACAGAGTAGGTTCTAAAAAAAAATTGAAACCCATCACTGCCCCACTCAGCCCATTTTGGAGGCAGGTAAGTGCAGGGCGCGCACGGAGGCTTGGGGGGGGGTGAAAAACAGGCCTACTGGAAGTTCAGGAAGGCAGGAAACAGGCTTGATTTCGCCCTCCCGGAGGCTCAACAAAAGCCCAGGAAAGGCAAAAACGCACCTCCCCTCCAGGGGTGGGTTTCAAAATTTTTGGAACAGGTTCTGTGGGTGTGGCCTGCTTTGTGGGAGTGGCTTGCCGGCCATGTGACCGGGTGGGAGTGGCTTGCCAGCCATGTGACCGGGTGGGAGTGGCCAATTTGGAAAATGTGAAACTCACTTAACAATGGTCTTGGTTAGCAACCAAACTTTTGGGCTTAATTGTGGTCATAAGTTCTCTCTCTCTCTCTCTCTCTTTCTTTTTCTTTCTTTCCTTCTGTCTTTCTTTCTCTCTTTCTCTCTCTCTCTTTCTTTCTCTTTCTCTCTTTGTCTCTTTTCTTTCTCTCTTTCTCTCTCTCTTTTTTCTCTTTCTTTCCTTTCTGTCTCTCTTTCTTTTTCTCTCTTTCTCTCTGTCTGTCTATCTTTCTCTCCCTCCCTCCCACTCTCTGTCTCTCTGTGTGTGTCTGTCACTCTCTGGTTCCCCCCTCCCTCCCTGTCTCTCTGTGTGTCTGTGCCTCTCTCTCTCTGTCTGTCTCCCCCACCCACCCACCCAAGCCTCCTCAGCCTCTCTCACCCATCCACCGGACGAAGGAACCTGGCGAAAGGCTTCAAAGGCTGCCGGCTAGGAACAGCGCGCTAGGCTGTGTGACCCCCCCCCCCCAGTCGCGGCAAAACTTTCCCTGTTAGCACGACTGGCAGGGGGGGGGGTTCGCGCAGCGTAGCGCGCTGTTTCTAGCCGGCAGCCTTTGAAGCCTTTGCTTCAAAAGCCTTTGCTCGCTCGCTCGCTTGCTCACCCATCGGACGCCAGGTTCCTTCGTCCGGTGGATGGGTGAGAGAGAGAGAGAGAGTAAATACAGCCACCGGGCTGGCCAGTCAGGCTACTTCCAGGAGCTGAGGAGGTTTGGGGGGGGGGGGGAGACAGACAGAGAGAGAGAGGCAGAGACACACAGAGAGACAGGGAGGGAGGGGGGAACCAGAGAGCCAGAGAACCCGCTGGCTGTATTTACTCTCTCTCTCTCTCTCACCCATCCACCGGACGAAGGAACCTAGCGTCCGATGGGTGAGCAAGCGAGAGAGCGAGCAAAGGCTTTTGAAGCAAAGGCTTCAAAGGCTGCTGGCTAGGAACAGCGCGCTACGCTGCACGAACCCCCCCCCCCGTCGCGGCAAAACTTTCCCTGTTAGCGTGACTGGCGGGGGGGGGGGTTCGCACACCCTAGCGCACTGTTCCGCCGCGCCTAGCCGGCAGGGCCCCTCCAAGTCAGCCAGACTAATCCCCTCCGAAGAGTTAAGGTGAGAGAGTTCGTATTCCTGGAAGGGCAGGCGGGTAGGAAAAACGCTGAATAACAAATAACTTCCGGGTCCACGGTAGAAAGGGATCGGTGGGGTTCTGAAAATTTGACGAAAGGGATCGCGGGAACCGCCGCGAGCCCTGAGAAACCCACCCCTGCTCCCCTCCCACCGTGGCGCAGGAGGCCAACTAGGCCATGCCCACCATGGCCACGCCCACCCAGCAACCAGGCAGAGAACACCTTCTAAAAGGTGTTCCCTGCGCCAAAGGTGTTCCTTGCCCCAAAGGCGCTTTTCCCAAAAGCAACTGGGCTTTCTTGATCAATGCCAGCGGGTGACGCCCAGGGGAAGGGCCTTCTCTGTGGTGGGCCCAACCCTTTGGAACAACCTACCCCCCCGATATTAGAACTACTACGGACCTCCGCTCCTTCCGCCAAAAAGTAAAGACATATCTGTTCCATCAGGCCGGCCTGGCCTAATTTATGTTCCTCGCCCCAGTCTGTAGCTTAAATTGTTTAATCGGGTTTTAATTGGGATACAGTTTTAATGTTTTTATAAATTTTAGTACAGGGTTACGTATTTAATTTGGTTTTAATTATGTATGGATTGTAATGTTTTTAGATGCTCTTAATTGTCCTGTACACCGCCCCGAGTCCCTTCGGGGAGAGGGGGCGGTTTAGAAATTTAATAAATTATTATTATTAATTATTATTTTTTCTTTACAAATGTTTTTGCTTCTCATCCAAGAACTGAAGCCTGAATGGGAGAAGCTTTTGGAACGAGAAGCGAAACATTTGCAAAGGAAAAAAACAAAAAACCAAGATAGCCCAGTTGCTTTTTGGCTAATTTTAGCTTCTCCCTTTTCTGCCGCCCTTCATTCAGTTGTGTCCTATTCTCAGAAACTGCCTGTAAGGTTTTTCGGGAGTGGTTTGCCATTGTCTCCTTCCTGGGGCTGAGAGAAAGTGGTGGGCCTGAACTCACTCAGCTGGCTTTCTGCCTACGGCGAGGCCAGGACTCCTAATTTCTAGCCCGGGGGTCTGCAAAGTCGGCTCTTTTAAGACTGATGGACTTCAACTCCCAGAATTCCCCAGCCAGCTATGCTGGCTGGGGAACTCTGGGAGTTGAAGTCCACCAGTCTTAAAAGAGCTGACTTTGCAGACCCCTGTTCTAGCCTGATGCATTCACCAACCTTGTAACCTACGTTCTGCCAGCAGTTGAAGCCTCCGAACGGTCTTCAAGGGCAGCCCATGCAGTGCATATGTTTGTAGTAGTCTAATCTGGAGGTTACAAGGCCATTAGCACCAAGTTGCATTGGCCCAAAGTGGTGCAGAGAAAGGGTTGGGGGTGGGGGGCACTGTCTTTTTGGGAGCCAAGGGGCAGCAGATCAGGTCTGATAGTGAGATGGGGAGGATGTAAATTTAATAACTAATTTATTTTATTTTTTATTTTATTTTATTGAATTTATATCCCGCCCTTCTCCAAGCAGACCCAGGGCGACGCACAGGAATGTTAAAATACATACAAAACATATAAAATTTAAAAAACTTATTCTAGTAAAACCCTGTGCTAAAAACCGAATTAAAAATCCCAAATTTTAAACTGTCTAATAGTCAATAAAGGAGGTTACACTAGGCCGGCTAGATGGAATAAATGTGTCTTCAGACACTTGCGGAAGAGGCGGAGGTCGGAGATGGTGCGGAGTTCAGGGGGTAGGTCGTTCCAGAGGGCTGGCCCCGCCACAGAGAAGGCTCTTCCCCTGGGTGTCGCCAGTCGGCATTGTCCAGCTGACGGCACCCTGAGGAGGCCCTCTCTGTGGGAGCGTATCGGTCTGAGGGATGTATGGGGCAGGAGGCGGTCTCGCATATAACTAGGCCCCGAGCCATGGAGCGCTTTAAAGATGGTCGTCAAGACCTTGAAGCGCACCCGAAAGACCACAGGAAGCCAGTGCAGCTCGCGCAGGATAGGTGTTATGTGGGAGTGTCTAGGCGCTCCCGTAATCACCCGCGCAGCTGCGTTCTGGACTAGCTGCAACTTTCGGGTGCACCTCAAGTAATTAAATACTAAATCTTCAGTGGGGCAGCTAATTCCCACTTCTGGGTTTCCTGTTGACTTAAAAATAATTGGCTGTTTTAACAGACAAGAAGCTTTGATGCGTTAATGTAGAAATCTCATTAGGGGCCTGCTAATCTACTGACCTAATCTATGGGTATTGAATTGCTAATGTCTTTATTTTTATTTTAAAATAAAATAAAATCGAAATGGGACACCGCTTTTTCCCCCCCCCTAAGACATAGTTTTTTTAAAAAAATTAAAAATTCTGTCAAGATCCTGTAACACGTATGCCGCAGGGGATCGGATACCGCAATTTAAAAATCTAAATGCATCCCGTAATTGACAAGCTGATAAAATGTGGTTAAGCGATTTCCTGAATATGTAGCAATAGCCAATAATATTTTTTATCAACCGGATAAACAAATGCAATTTGGTTACAGCTTTCTCTGAAGCTTGTGCAAAGATAAAAGTGAAGTTTGAGAACCAGTTTCATGTAGTGGTGAAAGAGCTAGCCTAGATTGGGAGTTCCAGTTCCAGTGACTTTGGGCCATCACCAGGTGATGGGGAATTCTAGTATCACCTTAGGCATGACAGCTGGCTGGGCGACTTTGAGCCAATCACCAGGTGTTGGTGAATTCTAGTACCACCTTATGCATAAAAGTTGGCTGAGTGACTTTGGGCCAATCACCAGGTGATGGGGAATTCTAGTACCACCTTAGGCATGAAAGCTGGCTGAGTGACTTTGGGTCAATCACCAGGTGATGGGGAATTCTAATACCTCCTTAGGCATGAAAGCTGGCTGGGCGACTTTGAGCCAATCACCAGGTGATGGTGAGTTCTAGTCCTGACTTAGATATGAAAACCGAGTGGGTGCCCTTGAGCTAAACACCAGGTGATGGTGAGTTCTAGTACCACCTTAGGCATGAAAGCTGGCTGAGTGACTATGAGCCAATCACCAGGTGATGGTGAGTTCTAGTCCTGACTTAGATATGAAAACCGAGTGAGTGCCCTTGAGCTAAACACCAGGTGATGGTGAGTTCTAGTACCACTTTAGGCATGAAAGCTGGCTGAGTGACTATGAGCCAATCACCAGGTGATGGTGAGTTCTAGTCCTGACTTAGATATGAAAACCGAGTGGGTGCCCTTGAGCTAAACACCAGATGATGATGATGAGTTCTAGTACCACCTTAGGCATGAAAGCTGGCTGAGTGACTTTGAGCCAATCACCAGATGATGGTGAGTTCTAATCCCACCCTTGACATGAAAGCCAGCTGGGCAACACTGGAACAATTCGCTTCTCTCAGCTCAACCCAACAACCGTAAAATTGTTGTTGTGGGGGGAAAGAGATGAAAGAAGGATATGTTGTCTGCCCTGACTTGCATGTAAATTAATAAAGATGGGATTAAAAAAACACAAATAAATAAGTAAGTTGTAGATCAAGAAATAATTCCCAGCCAACCTTGCAAACTTCCTCAAAGTGGTCGATATGACAGCCCATCAGGAAGGAGGTGGGGGCCATGACAAAATCCAGCATCTGATGGGACAGGATTGGAACAAACGTGTGTTGCCACTGAATAGGATGGATGTACAGCATGAAGCACTCGGATATGAGGGTCAGCAGTGCCCAGTCAGAGCAGAAGAAGACAATTTTTCGTTCAGTTAAAATACAGGTAAGTATCTGGAAAAGAAAGGAAAGCAAACAGCTCACCATAACTTTTATACATATACTAGCTGATAACCTGGTGCTGCCCGGGTTGTCAGGCCTCCAGCCATCTTTTCTTTTGGGTCTTTGGCCTGCCCCACTTTCTATGATTCTACTATGCCTTTTCTATGGTGGGAAAATAGGAGCGGAGATTGTATGGAGTTAGATGCTAGGTAGCCAAAACAAAATTCCTTTCTAGCAAACCAAGGTCATCCGTTGTCTTTGCACCTCTGCACCTGACCGGAACTGGATGGGTGGAACTGCCAGCATGGCAGTGGGAGATTGGACCATGGGATGGACTTGTGGGTCTGGAGGCAAGATCTTGAACTTTCAACTGGGTGGGGAAAACCAGGAAGCTTTCACATTCGGGTTTTCCCAGATGTGCCAACATGGCTCTCTCAATAAACTGACTTTTGAGGAATCCTTTGCCTCGGACTCTGATTTACTTTTGGATGCTATTTGGGACCCTGACAACAGGCAGTTCTTGTTTTACAACTGTAATGGAGCCTGTCCATTATGGCTGTAAATTGTGATGATTGTAAAGCAAGTCACCCAATACAATACAATACAATACAATACAATACAATACAATACAATACAATAGCAGAGTTGGAAGGGACCTTGTAGGTCTTCTAGTCCAACTCCCTGCATGGGCAGGAACCTTATACCATTTCAGACAAATGGCTATCCAACATCTTCTTAAAGACTTCCAGGGTTGGGGCATTCACAACTTCTGCAGGCAACTTCTGTTCCAGAGGTTAATTGTTCTAACTGTCAGGAAATTTCTCCTTAGTTCTAAGTTGCTTCTCTCCTTGATTAGTTTCCACCCATTGCTTCTTGTCCTGCCCTCAGGTGCCTTGGAGAATAGTTTGACTCCCTCTTCTTTGTGGCACCCTCTGAGATATCGGAACACTGCTATCATGTCTTAGCCTCCATTCCCCTAATCATCTTGGTTGCTCTTCTCTGCACTCTTTCCAGAGTCTCCACGTCTCTTCTACATCGTGGCGACCAAGATAACCCAGATAACCAATCGGATTTTACTTTTGTTGTGGTGGTCGTTCAGCACACCCATTGTCCGCTATGGGCTGTTCTGGGGATTGAACTCCCCGTGACTTAAAACTGCCGAGGTTGGAAAACAGCGGGATAAGGGGACTCCGTGCCATTGGGCAGAAGATTGATGGAGAAAATGTCAATCAGTTCAAAAAAGACCCTTTACCTGTAAAATCTGTTCCGGCTTGAAGCAAAGGAAGGGAAGATGGAGATCCAAATCGACAAGGGGGCTGTCGGGGTCTTCGTGAGATGGAAAGACCACTTGGAGGGGCTTCGCATTAAATAGCTAGTGGAAGAAGAAGAAAAGATGGCAGAATTTCAGTTCTGGTGGGTTTCATCGGCACAAACAGCAGAAGGAGATTACAACACGTTTTCTCAAGAGGATCGGAGTGGAAGAGGCAGTGTGGTCTAGTGCAGGGATCCCCAAACCCTTGGGCCACTACTGGACCATGGCCAATTTGCAACCGGGCCGCGCGAGTGGTAGACTGGGAATGCACCAGGGGGGCGGGTTGCTGCCTGCATTACTGCTGGTTCAGGGCGGGGGGGGGGGATGACACTTTTGCAAAGAAGATTGTCCTGTGCATGCGCAGAAAACGAAAATCAAGATGGCGCCGCCAACCACAGAACCGGTTCGGGGACGTGGCAGACCAAGTTACTACCTCCTCAGCCGAACCGGGCCGAACCGGTAGGAACCCACCTCTGCAACACACGCATACACTCTCAACTTGCTGACTTGCGTGGCCCGGTTTCTTTCCAACCGACTCCTTCAACAAGTCTTTGTAAGGTATCAGTGAATTACGTCACATTGTATATAGCAGGGGCGTCAAACTCAATTTCGTTGAGGGACGCGTCAGGGTTGTGTTAGACTTCGGGTGGGGCGGAGGACGTGGCCAGGGAGCGTAGCCAGCTCAGTCATTCTTCGAGGCTCCGTTTTCAGCCAAGATAGCCTCCTGCCGCCCTCTGCCAGCCAAAATGGAGCTCAGGGAGACCATGTGTGGCTGGGCCGGCCTCCATTTTCGATCGCAATGGCTTCCTGCAGCCCTTTGTCAATGAAGCCAAAGTTCATGGAGGCTGCATGCGGCCCACCCAGGCTGTTTTCACTGGCAGAGGCACTGTAGGGCGGTCCTTCGTTGTTTCGAGGACCGGCCCATGGGCCAGATCTAAGCAGCCCATGGTCCACATATGGCCCACGGGCCTTGAGTTTGACAACCCTGGGAAATATACTATTTCCGATAGTATATCTAAGAATCCTGGGTATACTTACATCAGATTCCGTTTTCTCTTTTGGTGTGGGCAACGCTACGCAGAGTGCAGAGAAGGCGTAAGGGGGAATAGGTTAAGGAAAGCAGAAACGTGAGATCCGGAAAAGGAAACAAGAGCTCAAATCCCTCTTGCCAAAAGCGGCTTCAGACAAAAAGAGGATCGACAAGGAAATCCTAGGAAGGCAGAAAGAGGAGAGAAGAAAGAGAACGTTTAGCGACAAGAGAAAGCAAGGCAGTTCTCCATTTTGATGGTGAATGCCCCGGTAGGCATCAAGAAAAGAATAAGACGGGTGTTTTGCAGTGGGAAAAGGATGACAGGGTGTATGAGAACGACTTTGAGGGACGAGGGGAAGAGATGCGGTCTAGGGAACGATCAGATAAAAGGATGGGTAGCCCTCAGCTGCTTAACAGCCAGAGATAGGAACCCAAAAAAAAGACCCACCTTAATAGATCCAGCAGATTAAAAAGCATCTGTGGGAGAGCTGTACTTTCAGATTGACGAGATTCTGTTAATGTAACCCTAGGAAAGTAAATTTAGCTCATCCCATCGGTGTTTCCTGTTGGGCTTACAAAAGGTCGAGAAGGAAGCCCTCACCGTTCTCTTCTCAAACGCTGCTCCTTGTTTGCACTAAAGCACAGGAAGTCATAAAGTATAATATATATTTATACTTCCTACCAGATGAAGCTGCCCAGGAGGAGGGCTGGGGATCAGGGATAACTTTGCGGCAAATTCTTTTATATGTTCCTCGATTTCTAACTCTTTGTAAGGCTTCAGCCGTAGCAACAAGCTGCAATTTTAAAAAAAGAAAAGATTAACATGAAGCCGTAAGAAGTCGCTTGAGAAGAATTCTCGTGCCTTTCAAACATTTGCCTCTTCTGCAAACCGTGTACCATCTTATCAGTGGCGTAGCGTGGGTTGTCAGCACCCGGGGCAAGACAAGTAATTTGCGCCCCCTAACCCCTGGATTTTAGCACTCGAGTCTCTTCCACTCCATCGCCCGCCGCAGGGCCCCCACCCGCCGCCGCCCCCTCCTCGGCAGCGGCTGTGGCACCCGGCGGCGAGGCAACCCCTTCGCTCATCCTTCTCGGTGCCTTTCTAGCCCTCCCCCGGGGGAAGCAGCGGCATCGAGGACGGGGAGGGCGCAGCATGTGGGAAGCGAGAAACAGGAAGGGGGGAGAGGAGGGGTGCAGGAAGATCCGACGGCAGCGGGGTAGGGGAGGCAGCCGCAGCCGGCAGGTACCCGAAAGAGCTGGCCTCCCTTCGATCCGGAGAGCGGGACGCCTCTCCCGCCCTGTCAGCTACATCTCCGCGCATTCACAAGACCGCTGCTGAATCAGCTGGAACGCGCGAGCTCTCCCCACCTTCCGCCCGCCGAGCTCTCTTCCTTTTCCCTGCGATTTCCCGCCCCCTCCCGGTTTCCTGGATTCCGGATCCCCCCTCCCCCGCCCGAGAAATAATACTAATAAAAATATGAAAAATCCCCTAAGATCCTTTCCCCAAGGAAGAAGACGGGGCGACGGGGAGAAAACGCCTCCTCTTGCAGCCGCTCTTGCTTCGGGCGACGCTTCTCCGGTCCCCGCGGCGGTGGCCACATTCCCCGGCTGCCGCTGTTCCTGCCTTACTCGATCCCCTTTCCCGAAGCGACGGGGAGCTGCGAGTGCGAGCGCGCCCCCCCAGATGTTGCGCCCGGTGCGGCCCGCACCCCCTGCACCCCCCACGCTACGCCACTGCATCTTATTGCTCTTTAATTTAATGCAATTCTGATCTTTTCCTACCCAAGTACGGATTTTAAGTTTCAAAGCAATTAAGCTTGCAGAATAATTCGTGCCAATTTAATCTAGTTTTGCAGCTCCGCTCCTGCCAGCTTATTATTTACTATCTGAAATTAAAGTCTAGCCAGTAGGACATAAAATTCAGCACCTCGCTTCAAACATTTACAAGCTGCAAATTTGCAACAGGAGGGCTCTGTCCTCGTCTGTTATCAAAATCTCTAAGAAGCTACTTCGAAGTGGTGGCAGGGTTCCAAGTAATACGCAAGCAGGACTCAGAGGCTAGCAGGTTCCTCAAAGAACAGGCTTATTGGATATATCATATTGGCACAGACTGGTGAAAAACGACTCTAAGGCTTCCCACGGGTAATTGAAAGTAAAGGTTTCCCCTTCTTTCCCAAACAATCAGTCACATGGCCCAATCAAGCTGCTTTTCAGGCCTGCAGCCATCTTTTCTTTTGGGCCTTTGGCTTGCCACCCTTTCTAGGATTCTACTACACATTTTCTATGGTGAGAAAATGGCAGGGGGGGTTGTATGGAGTTGGATGCGATGTAGCCAAAACAAAATTCCTTTCTAGAAAGCCAAGGTCATCCTTTGTCTCTGCACCTCTGCACCTGACCGGAACTGGATGGGTGGAAGCTGCCAGCATGGCAGTGGGAGATGGGACCATGGGATGGACTTTCTATTGCTGAGAAATAGGAAGGGGGCATTGCATGGAGTTAAGATGATAGGTAGCCATAACAACCTTCTTTCTAGAAAGCCAAGGTCATCCTTTGTCTCTGCACCTCTACACCTGACTGGAACTGGATGGGTGGAACTGCCAGCATGGCAGTGGGAGATGGGACCATGGGATGGGCTTGTGGGCGGGGGGGGGGGGGGCAAGATCTTGAACTTTCAACTGGGTTGATTCGGGATATCCCAGATGTGCCAACATGGCTCTCTTAATAAATTGGAACTTTGAGCAATACTTTGCCTTGAACTCTAATTTATTTTTGGGTGTTATTTGGAACCCTGACACTGTTGTCTGGTTGCTGGCTAAAGGAACTGTTGTAAGTCAAGGACTACTTGTAATTGCCTAGAAAATTGTGGCTCTATCGTAGCAGCTCTATTTGTCCTCACAAAGAAAAAAGCCATCCGAATATTTATCCTTACCAAGACAAACAGTCCTTCAAGGCGTTGAAATAGGGGTACCTGGATATGACACAAACAGCAAATGGTACAAAGTACGCATCGGCTCTGGAACTCTGAAGCTTATCCCAATGTGCCTGCCCATTGTAAAGGCGTCCCTCCTAAAGGAAAAAAACAAAACACAACTGCTTGTGACTTGGCTGCCTTTCAAGGACGGGGAAGTTACTCACATACACACAAAGACCCACAACTACACAACTCTGTATTACAAAGTTAGCCGAATCAAAAGACTAGAAAATAGGATCAATCGTTAAGAGCGGGTTTCAGAAAATCATGTTGCATTTTTGCAGAAAATCTCAAAGCAAGGGATAAAGACTCCATAGCCCTTGAGTTACGACCGTAACAGAGTCAGTTGGGATGGTTGTAAAGTGAGTCGCCTCATGACGGGACTCCATTTTTTTACAGCAGTCATTTCGCTAAGCCCGCAGATGTGAAGCAAACGCCACAGTCACCGATTGTTTGCTATGGGGCCATTTTTGATTGAAACCAGCAGTAAGTACCGTATTTTTCAGAGTATAAGGCGCACCTTTCTTCCGCCCAAAAGAGCGTGTAAATGTTGGCACGTCTTATACACCGAATACATCCATTTTTGGCCTCCCGAAGCCTCGTTCCCACATCCCATTTTTGCAAAAAACGGAGGCGTTTTTGCCTTCCCCCAGCCCCCAGCAGCACTCTGCAGGCTTCAGCAAGGCTGGAGAAAGGCAAAAATGCCTCCGTTTTTGCAAACAAATGGCCCGTTTTCCACCCGAGTGCTCCTGGGGGCCGGGAAGGACAAAAAACTTTTTTTCTTACTTACCTCTTTGAAATCTTGGTGCGTCTTATACACCGGTGTGTCTTATAGTCCGAAAAATACAGTAATGGTTTCTGCTAAAAAATATTGTAAATTGGGATCATATGACAGGCGGCACTGTAAATTGTTGCAAACGTAATTGCCGAGCACACATAATGCAGTCGTATGATTTTGGGGGCGGGGGGAATATGTCGGAGCATGGAATCTGGATTCTAAGGCCCATTTTCGGGGTCCGTTGTAACTTCAAATCGTTGCTAAGGGGCTGGTCGTAAGTCGAGGACTATCTTTCGTCAATACATTCTGAAATTAGTCAATGATCCGGCAGTGGAATAGCTTGATTAAGGTCAAAATATTTTTTTTAAAAAATCATACTTGCATAGGCTGGTAATACTGGGCCACAACTCCGTACGTTCGGTTTCCGAAAACATCGGTGAAAACGAGAAAATGAAATTGGTCCTCTCTGGATTCAGACGTGACATAAAACCCTCCTGTAAAAAAATAAAAATAAAATAAAAAATAAAAAAATAAAAACACTGCAGAAAAATAGCTCAAGTCTCACAGAATATCACAGTAATTCGCATATTTCTAAACCTCTGAGCAGGGCTCACAAAAATCAGCCCTTTGGAACTATGGGTAGTCCTCAATGTATGACCTCAACTGAGCCCAAACTTTCTGTTGCTAAGGAAAACAGGTGGCTGAGTGAGTTTTGCCCCATTTTATTATGACTTTTCTTGCCACGCTTATTAAGTGAATCACTGCAGCTGTTAAGTTAGGCGGTCGGTTGTTAAGTGAATCGAGCTTCCCATGGAGGTTGCTGGTGTCAAAAGAGGATCACGTAACCTCGGGACACCGCAACGGTCATAAATATGAACCAGTTGCCAAGCATCCGAATTTTGTTCTCATCACCCTGGGGATGCTGCAAAGGTCGTAACTCTGAAAAAACGGTCATAAGTCACATTTTTCAGTGCCGCTGCAACTTTCAACAGTCACTTTTAAACCTTTGGGATTTTCTTATTTATGATTGTTCACATTTCTCCATTCAGCAGTCAAGAAACTTCCAGTGGTTTACACAGAATATAAAACTGAAAAACTTCCATGGCATAGAATTCCACAGAAACAATACAAGCAAACAGCTACCGAATATAAGCCTATAAACATTAACAATACAGATTAGTGATCGAATGATAAAATCGTGGGTGAAAAGCTACCTAAAATGACGTCATCAAAAGATTCCAACATACAGACAGTCCTCCACTTACAACAGTTCATTTAGTGACTGTTTGAAATGACAACGGTAAAAATAGTGACTTCTGATTATATAACAGAGGAGTTTGGTTTAGATGGTTATTGCCAGAGGGAATGCTGATCTTCTGGGAGGGAAACAGGATTAGGATTAAGACAGTAAATGAGGCAGAAGCCTTTATTAAAAAAAAACATTCTTCCCTTCTAGAAGATAAAGATAGCGGAGGCGGGGAAAAGGGCAGCAAGACACAAGATATGGGAAGGGAAGGAGCTATGTCTCCACCTGGGGACAAGGAGGAGGGAGCAATATCGACAAGGCTCAGGTCACAAAAGTAATTGTATTTGAAATATTTTTTGAAAATGGCAAAGAAAGAACGGATTGAACATACGGTTGATATAAAGTAAAAACTCTGTATATGCTTATCCTTTGTAGGTTGCACTTAAAATTGTAAACCTGTGGGATCGGGGGGGGGGGGGGTTCTACTGCCAGCATGGGAGCTACCAAAATTTTCTATATACCTATACACCCTTTTCCTATAAATGTCATAAAACCAATAAAATTTTTACAACAAAAAAAAAGAGTGACTTCTGGCTGTTTTTCTCATGAGGGTTGCCGCATCCCCTTGGTAAGGAGTGATGAGGACAGTTATTCAGGATGCTGCTTATAAGTGGTATGTGCTTAGGTTTCAAAGCAGTGTTAGAGACCCCACATGCCCACATTATGGTCTGATTCTGTTGCTCCCCTCTGGGAGGAGGTTTCTAAGTATTTCTAGCACAGGGGTGTCGAACTCGATTGCGGGGTGTGTGTGTGTGGCCATGGTGGGCGTGACACGGGACTCGAGTCAGGTGCACCTGTGGTGCAGGCAGGATTTCCCTGAGACCCTCCCTCACACCAATGATAATCTCCTTCTTTCTTTCCTTCCCTTCTTTTTCCTTCCCTCTTCATTCTCCTTTCACGGACAGATCTTCATTCTCCTGAATCGAATCTAACGATCGAATGAACGAATTGTTTCCTGCAAACTCCACTCCCCGTTTGCTCCTCTTTTATGTCCTATGGGAGGGGCCGTTGACTGTCCACCTGTGGCTTTACTCCGAAGTCGACCCTAATTTCTACGCTGTTCTTTTCTTCTGGCAGCTCTGCGCATGCGCACACTGGGAACAGGCTCCAGCTGTTCCTCTGCCTCACTGCTGTCTAGCTCTGAAGGCAGCTGAGAACTGCCAGACGGCCTCGGCCCCCTCTCTGCCTCCGACACAGAGCCCTCGTCCGAGCCTTCCCTAGCCTCCAGGACTGGCCTCCATGTGCCTCCCCCAACCTCCTCAGTGTCCGATTCTGCTTCCAGCTCCACGGGCTGCTGGCGAGCCACAACAATAACATATGTATGTACACGCATAGTTTTCCATTGATTTATTTTGTCGTGTTTATATAGTGTATATTGGAGGTGGTGACCCTTTGAGAGCTGTCTGCAATGAAATTTCATTTTAATGTACGCTGATTAGTGCACATTCATAGTGACAATAAAGTTATTCTAAGTAATGTGATCAAAGTTCAGATGCTTGTCAAATGACTCATGTTTATGACGGTTGCAATGTCCCGGGGTCATGCGATTTACCTTTTACAACTTTCTGACAACCTTTTGGGGAAGCCAAGTTTCACTTATTTATTTATTTTATTTTATTATTTTTATTAAATTTATACCCCGCCCTTCTCCAGAAAGGACCCAGGGCGGCGCACAGGAATTAAAAACATACAAATATAACAAAATATAAAACTTAAAAGCATATTAAATTCCTACCCTGTGCTAAAATCGATTTAAAATCCCCCAAATTAAAACTGTCTAATAGTCACAACGGGAGATTACACTAGGCCGGCTTGATGGAAAAGGTGTGTCTTTAGACACTGGCGGAAGAGGCGGAGGTCGGTGATGGTGCGGAGTTCAGGGGGTAGGTCGTTCCAAAGGGCAGGGCCCGCCACAGAGAAGGCCCTTCCCCTGGGTGTCGCCAACCGGCATTGCCCGGCCGACAGCACCCTGAGAAGGCCCTCTCTGTGGGAGCGGATTGGATGAAGGGATGTATGGGGCAGGAGATGGTCTCGCGTATAACTACGTCAACCAGGTAACAACCAGGTTACAACCAGGTTACCAACGTAACACCTGCAGTGATTCAGGGAAAGGTCATGAAATGGGCCAACACTCATATAATAATAATAATAATGTTGAATTTATTAACCGCTCCCTCTCCCCACAGGGACTCGGGGCGGTGCACAGGAAGAATAAAAACAATAAATATACAAAATACATACAAATTTAAAACAAATTAAACTAATTCCTGTGCTAAAATCCCTTAACTAAAAATCCCCACTAAATATAAATATACATTTAAAAACCCATAGAGAGAGAGACTACCCTAGGCCGGCCAGGCGGAAAAGATGAGTCTTAAATTTCAGGCGGAAGGAGCGGAGGTCCGTGGTCATTCTAATATCGGGGGGAAGGTCGTTCCAGAGGGCCGGGCCCGCCACAGAGAAGGCCCTTCCCCTGGGCGTCGCCCGCTGACAAAGTCTAGTGGACGGCACCCGGAGAAGTCCCTCTCTGTGGGAGCGAATCGGCCGTGAGGATGTGTGAGGCAGGATCCGATCCCGCAGATAGCTAGATCCCGAGCCATGGAGCGCTTTAAAGATGATAACTAACACCTTGAAGCGCACCCGGAAGACGACAGGCATAATAACAAATGTCTTGCTTAACAACAGAAATTTTGGGCTCAACTGTGGTCATATGATGTGGATTACCTATATCAGTAAGGAGGAGGGCATCCTGATCTCTATATCCCCAAATCCTCCAGACTTTCAAAAAGTATGAAGTTGGTCTTTGTTTTTCCCTGTACAATATCATCACTCAAGCTGAGAAAGATCACTCTAGATCAGGAGTGCTTAGATCTGGTCTGCGGAATCGGCCTGGAAACAGCAAAGGACCGGCCCGCGGTGCCTCTGCTAGCAAAACCGGAAGTCAGGGAGGGGGCCATGAAGCCCCCCAGCTCCATTTTCACTGGCAGAGGGCTATCAAACCAAACTGAAAACAAAAGAAAAGGGGGAAAGTTTTCCCTTTCGCATTTGAGTATGCAAGATGGGACAGGAAAGGGGAAAGGGAAAGAGGGGGGAAAAGAAAAGATGGGAAGGGAGCATGGAAAGAAAAATAAGGGAAGAAGGGAAGGAAGAAGAAAGGAGAAGGAAGAGAGAAGGAAAAAGAAGGGATGGGAAGAGAGCAAGGAAGGAAAAATAAGGAAAAAGGGGAAGGAAGAAGGAAGGAGAAGGAAGAGAGAAGGAAAAAGAAAGGATGGGAAGAGAGCAAGGAAGGAAAAATAAGGGAAGAAGGGAAGGAAGAAGAAAGGAGAAGGAAGAGAGAAGGAAAAAGAAGGGATGGGAAGAGAGCAAGGAAGGAAAAATAAGGGAAGAAGGGAAGGAAGAAGAAAGGAGAAGGAAGAGAGAAGGAAAAAGAAGGGATGGGAAGAGATAGATAGATAGATAGATAGATAGATAGATAGATAGATAGATAGATAGATAGATAGATAGATAGATAGATAGATAGATAGATAGATAGATAGATAGATAGATAGATAGATAGATATAAATAGGGATGGATGGATGGATGGATATAAATCTTAATAAGAAAGAACAATAACCTGGAAAGCAAAGCTGGGGCAGTCCATTCAGGTCGACATCTTTGGGGACAGTGACGTCTTCATCCTCGGGTGTTTGGGGGGCTCCGTTCACAGCCTTGGCCTCCTCCGTCTTAACTTTCTCCTTCCTTTTTCGGAACGAGCGGCGTTTGTTTTTATTGAGAGCGTTGCTATTGAGAGGAAGGGCTTGCAAATCTTCCTTGCTGATAAACGGAGGTACAAAAACGGAGAGAACTTCCGGTTTGAGTGGGACGGTTCTCACGTCCTTTTGTTGGGCAAGCTACAAAAATAATAACAACAACACAGAATTAAGATCATTGGGATGGATGTTGCGATGGGCAACATGTGAAGTTGCCTTTTTTTTTTTTTTAATATTGAGCTGTTCTCCCGTATTCCTGTGAAAGAGGCCCAGGCAACTTTCCATGCGCTTCTTTTTATAGCTCTCAGAAACCTCCTTGAATATCATCTATGCACAACTAAAATTCTCACGTGCGATTGTTTGTAACTTTGGAGTGGTGAGGTGGCTTAGAGGTGAAGCTCTCGCCTCACAAATCCAGAGGTTGTGAGTTCAATCCTAGGTACAGGCAGATATTTCTGGACACAAAGTTCTTAAAGTCCCCATTGATGAAGAGAGCCATGTTGGCACATCTGGGGAAACCCAAATCTGAAAGCTTCCCGGTTTTCCCCACCCAGTTGAAAGCTCAAGATCTTGCCCCCCCCCCCCCAAGTCAATGGGGAAGCCAGCAGGAAGTCACAAGTCCTTGGCCAGCAGGTAGGTAAATGGATGCTACTGGGTTAGGGAAGGGGTGAGAGGGGGTTAACAGGGCAAGTGCCATGTAGGTCAGGGAGGGTGTGTCAGGAACACCACATGGGTCAGAGAGAGTACAAGGGGATGTGCAAGGGGTGTCTGAAATGATGGCCGAATGCAGTCTTGGCAAACCTTTTCGGCACCAAGTGCCAAAACAGGAGCATACCAGAAGTCAAAATAGCAGCTGCCCAGCGTGCATGTGCACCCCGGGAAGATGATCTTCCGGTTTCCAGCAATGCATGCGCACCGGCCAGCTGGTCTTCACGTGTGCATGCATGCCAGAAACCGGAAGACCAGATGGCTGGTTTGCATGAACGCCCCATAAACCAGAAGACCATTGTTCCGGCGTGCGCATCTGCACCAGGCGGCTGCTCTTCCGGTTTCCGGTTCTCGCACGGGTGTGAAGACCAGCTGGCCAGCACGCCGGAAGAGCAACGGGTGACGGCTCGCGTGCCCAGAGAGACGGCTCTGTGTGCCACTTCAGCCACGCATGCCATAGGTTCGCCATCAGGGGCCTAATGGGTCACAGGTCCTCTAATGATGGCTAAATACTGAAGATACCTTTAGATTGGAAACCAATCAAAGCTACGGCATAGCCCCCAAAACCGAGATATGACAATTATAAAATAATTTATAGTCCTGTGTACATTAATTAATTAAAACCCTGAACCTATTATTATTTAATTTACTATTAGATTGATAGTTTACTTTGATTCTACAACTCAAGGTGGGGTGTTTAAGAAGAGGGGGTCAACTTCATTTCCAAAGCACCAGAGGGCAGGACAAGAAATGATGGTGGAAACTAATCAAGGAGAGAAGCAACCTGGAATTATGGACAAACTTCCTAATAGTCAGAACAATTAACTAGTGGAACAGCTTGCCACCAGAAAGTTGTAGGTGCTCCATCACTGGTGGTTTTTAAGAAGAGATTGGGGAGCCACTTGTCTGAAATGGTATAGGTTCTCCTGCTTGAGCAGGGGGTTGGACTAGAAGACCTCCAAAATCCCCTTCCAGCTCTATTCTGATTGATAGGTTTATTGAATGAATGAAATTGTATTTCTATTTATTACAGTTCTTAATGCTTAATAAACATCGTGTTGTCTGGGTATTTAAATTGATTAACAAGACAGAGTCCATTCTTACTCCCCCTACCCCTTTTATTTTTGGTAAAAAAAGTTCTATGTTTGATTATATTCTGTCTTCTTTCTGTTTGATTTTCAATGCAAGTCTGTCCATTTCTGCAGTCTAATATATTAATTAACTCTCCCTCTTGCGGTAAGGAGAAACCTCTTAACAGTGAGGACAATAGGCCTAACCTACCGTACCTAGCCTTAGTTTTTAGCAGAGAAATTCTTACATTGGGTTTTAGGGATTAGTTTTAATGGGGTAGATTTTAGCACAGGGTGTTAATTTAATATAGTTTTAAGTATTTATGTATTTATTTTGTGATATATTGTGTTTTTTACATTTCCTGTGCACCGCCCCGAGTCCCTTCGGGGAGAGGGGACGGTTAATAAGTCGAAATAATAATAATAATAATAATAATAATAATAATAATAATAATAATAATAATAATAATAATAATAATAATAATAATGTTAATAATAATAGTTAATAATAGTTAATAATAGTTAATAATAATAATAATAATAATAATAATAATAATAATAATAATAATAATAATAATAATAATAATAATAATAATAATAATAAACAAATAAAATGGCTTATCTAGAAGACCTCCAAAGTCCCTTCCAGTTCTGTTCTGTTCTGTTCTATTCTATTCCACTCCATTCTAATTCTATTCTAATTCCATTCCATTCTATTGTATTCTATTCCTTTCCATATTTTCTATTCTATTCTATTTTCTATTCTCTATTCTATTCTATCTCTATTCTCTATTCTATTCTATCTCCCATTTTCATCATATATCCCCAGCTCTGTGAGGTAGTTGGGCTGAAAGCAAATGGCTGGCCCAGATTAGGTATTCATCCATAAGGGAGGACTAGAACTCGCAGCCTGTTGTTGAAGTTCAGCACCTTCACCACTCCACCAAACTAGCTGTGTGATTTCTCTTGACTCTGTAAGCCCTCCACCATCCAAAACTGTATGTATGGTCCATGCTTATATATCAAGACTTGGCCCATCAAGTTGTAAAACTTCACCACAATGCACAAAACAAAGTATTCATTCATGCGCTTCAAGGTATTGACGACCATCTTTAAATCGCTCCATGGCTCGGGGCCTAGCTATATACGAGACCGCCTCCTGCCCCATACATCCCTTCGCCCGATCCGCTCCCACAGAGAGGGTCTTCTTCGGGTGCCGTCGGCCGGGCAATGCCGGTCGGCGACACCCAGACGAAGGGCCTTCTCTGTGGCGGGCCCGGCCCTCTGGAACGACCTACCCCCCGACCTTCGCACTATCTCGGACCTCCGCCTCTTCCGCCAACGTCTTAAGACGTACTTATTCCAACAAGCCGGCCTAGAATAGCCCCCCGTTTCTGACTTTTTAAAGAAAATTTATAATTTGGTAAGGGTTTTTAATATTGGGTTTTTAGCACGGGTTGATGAATTTAATTACATTTTAATTGATATTTATTGTATTTTGTGTTTTTTTAAATGCCTGTGCGCCGCCCTGGGTCCTAACAAGGAGAAGGGCGGGGTATAAATTTAATAATTTAATTTAAATTTAATTAACCATCAGTATAATCTTTATTTTCCAAGAATGTGGCAGTATTCCAGAACCGGGCAGAGAAAACATAAACAATAGCATACAACTGATGTCATCGCACACATCTAATAATTTTTTTAATAATAATAATTTAATAATTTAATTTATAGACCGCTCCTCTCCCCATAGGGACTCGGAGCGGTGCACAGGGAAACTAAAACCACAATACAATATACACATACAATTAAGAAAAAATTAAATATGAGCCTGTGCTAAAATCCCGTAAATCTGCTAAAATACCCAGTTAAAAACAGCTAAACCCTGTAGAGAGAGGCTAACCAAGGCCGGCCAAACGGAAAAGATGTGTTTTTAATTTCAGACGGAAGGAGCGGAGGTCCGTGGTCGTTCTAATGTCGGGGGGAAGGTCGTTCCAGAGGGCCGGGCCCGCCACAGAGAGAGCCCTTCCCCTGGGCGTCGCCCGCTGACAGAGTCTAGTGGACGGCACCCGGAGAAGTCCCTCTCTGTGGGAGCGAATCGGCCGTGAGGATGTATGCGGCAGGATCCGATCCCGCAGATAGCTAGGTCCCGAGCCATGGAGCGCTTTAAAAATGATGACTAATACCTTGAAGCGCACCCGGAAGACGACAGGCAGCCAGTGCAGCTCGCGCAGAAGTGGAGTTATGTGGGCAAATCTGATTGTTAATTTGCATGCAAAAAGATTCACTGGCGTTTGTAAAAGAGGCACCACACCTACAATCTGTTCTCACTTTAGACTGCGCATGCGCATGGGACTCCTGCCGGGCAGCTGATTTTCGGGTCTTTGCCATGCACGCATGGGGTGCATGCCGGAGACGCAAAAGATCTTGCCAAAATAAATGCTCCTAACAAATGACTAATTTACTTTTGAAGTTTGGCCCAAGACTCATGAATCAATTAGGGCCTTTTTTGGAAACCTGACAGCTGGCTCTTTGGCTTAGAAACGGAGATGAGCACGGCCCCCTAGAATCGGGAAGAACTAGCACCTATGTGCAAGCAGAACCTTTACCTTTACCTGGAAGATAAATGGTGGCCATAGAAAATACTACATTACTACACCAAGCAAGGTGGGGGGGGGGGGTGTCAGGCTGTGACAATCCAGAAGAGTTCTGGGTAAGGAACTTCAGACCTCCAGCTTCACACTTTATAGCAGAAGTGTCACACTATGACAACTTTAAGACTTTTGGATTTTCCCCCAGCATGGCTGGCTGGGGAATTCTGGGCGCTGAAGTGCACAACTCTTAAAAGTTGCTAAGGTTAGACCCCCTCCGCTATATACAATCAGCCATTATTTCCATTGAACTCTATAATGTAAAAATCACACAACATCAAAATACAACACACTGTGGGTATGTGTTCGTGTGCACAGGCATGCGTGCACAAGGGGAACCTGGTTAAACATGTTTCCAGAAATTTATGCTTTCTCCTGTTGGGAGAAATGTCCTTCTGGGTTCAGTTCCAAGAATAAGTATAAGTATAATCTTTATTGTCATTGTACTTAAATACAACGAAATTGGTTTTAACCTCACTGGTGCAAAATTATAGCAGAAACGAAAAGAGAAAGAAAAAAGCCAGCGTGCGAATGGAGTGATTGTGGTTGTACTTAAAAGTCTGACAGCTCAAGGATAGAAACTATCTTTGAACCTGTTCGTTTGGCTGCCTACACTTTGATATCTTCTGCCTGATGGTAGAAGTGCAAAGAGACACTGACCAGGGTGTGAATCATCTTTGAGAATCTTCCTTGCTCTGCTAAAGCAGCGAGATCTGGCGATGTTATCCAGTGGTGTCAGAGGGCAACCTATGGTTTCTTGTGCCGAATTGATCCCTCTCTGTAGTGCCTTCCTGTCCGCAGCTGTTAAACCAGCATCCCCTACTGTAATGCAATATGTGAGGACACTTTCTATGGGTCCACCATAGTCATCAGCCGTTGTTCCACCTGCTTTTTTTCGCAGGACTCTAAGGAAATGAAGTCTTTGTTGGGCCTTTCCAATCACCAGAGACGTGTCGTTTTTCCAGGTGAGATCTTGACTAATAAGCACTCCCAAGAATTTAAAAGAGGAAACCCTCTCCACACAGCCCCCCTCGATATACAGTGGGGCAGGTTCCTCTCTGTGCTTCTGGAAATCTAGCACCACCTCCTTTGTCTTGCTAGTATTTATATGTAAGTTGTTTCTTGAGCACCATGCAGATACCTTCTGGACTTCTTCCCTGTAGGCTGATTCGTCCCCTCCAGTTATGAGACCCACCACCGTTGTGTTGTCTGCAAACTTTATTATGATGTTGGATGGATCAGAAAAGTGGGGGAGAAAGTCACTGGATTCATGGAAGTTGCTTGGAAAGGAGGTTTATTGATGCTGGACAGGATCACATGGCTTGAAGATCTTGGGCGAAGGGAAAAAAAGGGCAGAGATGCTGAGAATTGCCAGGTTTTATGCCCTGTTGGCAGTGGTGGGTTTCAAATTTTTTAGAACCTACTCTGTAGATGTGGCCTATTTTGTGGGCGTGGCTTGGCAGTCATGTGACAGGGTGGGAGTGGCCACCTTTTAAAATGTGGTGAAACTCATTTAACAACGCTCTTGCTTAGCCACCAAAATTTTGGACTCAATTGTGATGATAAATTCTTTCTTTTTCATTCTTTCCTTCCTTCCTTCCTTCCTTCCTTCCTTCCTTCCTTCCTTCTTTCTTTCTTTCTTTCTTTCTTTCTTTCCTTTCTTCCTTTCCTTTCCTTCCCGTTGGGTCACTGGCAGCGGCGGGCCAGATTTACTTCCAGGTACGCCGGTGGAACCCCCTCTCACCGGTTCTCTAAATTTCACCAACCGGCTCTCGCGAGTAGGTGCGAGCCTGCAGAAACCCACCACTGCCTGTTGGGCTTTTGAATTTGAGCCTGTGTTCTGATCGGTTGTCACACTCCCATGGGGCCATGCAGGGGCAACTGTGTCGGCCCATGATGGCGAACCTATGGCATGCGTGCCCAAAGTGTCACGCGGAGCCATATCGCCTGGCATGCTCGGCATCACCCGTTCCTCTTCCGGTTTTCTGGGGCGCAATCAGCTGGCCTTTGTGTGTGTGTCAGTGCCGGAAACTGGAAGAGCTGATCCTCCATTTTCCGGAATAAGCATGCTTGCTGGCCATCGGATAGTCATGTGCGCATGAAACCGGAAGTCTAACTGGCCGGTGCACATGTGCCCTCATGTGCATTTCCTAGTGCACGCATGCCCCCCTGGGCAGCTCCTCTTCTGGGTCGCATCCCAGACGAGCATGCAGGCTCCCTTTTTGACACTTAGTGCTGAAAAGGTTCGCCATCACTGCTGTAGGTTGTCTTGAGTCCCAAGCTTGGTTGACTCTTGCTGGGTGATGTTGTAATTACAATACAATACAATAGCAGAGTTGGAAGGGACCTTGTAGGTCTTCTAGTCCAACCCCCTGCGTGGGCAGGAACCTTATACCATGTCAGACAAATGGCTATCTAACATCTTTTTAAAGACTTCCAGGGTTGGGGCATTCACAACCTTCTGGAGGCAAGCTGTTCCAGAGGTTAATTGTCCTAACTGTCAGGAAATTTCTCCTTAGTTCTAAGTTGCTTCTCTCCTTGATTAGTTTCCACCCATTGCTTCTTGTCCTGCCCCCAGGTGCCTTGGAGAATAGTTTGACTCCCTCTTCTTTGTGGCAGCCTCTGAGATATCGGAACACTGCTATCATGTCTCCCCTGGTCCTTCTCTTCATCAAACTAGACATACCCAGTTCCTGCAACCGTTCTTCATATGTTTTAGCCTCCAGTCCCTTAATCATCATGGCTGCTCTTCTCTGCATTCTTTCTAGAGTCTCCACGTCTTTTCTACATCGTCGCGACCAAAACTGAATGCCATATTCCAAGTGTGGCCTTCCCAAGGGATTATAAAGTGGTATTAACACTTCACGTGATCTTGATTCTCTCCCTCTGTTGATGCAGCCTAGAACTGTGTTGGCTTTTTTGGCAGCTGCTGCACACTGCTGGCTCATATTTCAATGGTTGTCCACTAGGATTCCAAGATCCCTCTTAATTAAAGGGCTTTGGGCAATGCCTCCTATGGCTCTGCCTGAAGGAGGTAGATCTTTCTTAGGTAGAATATACTGGCTCAGGCCTTAATGGCCCATTGACAAAGGTGGGGGTGGGTGAGTTTCTGCCTCGCTTTTAAGGGAAATATTCTGCCCTTTTAATATATTAAGTATTTCATTTTTCCAGGTGAGGGGTGGGTGCTAACTTCCTACACTCCTGTTCCCACTTTTCAGCAAACTGTGGCCCACAATGTGTTTTTAAATGCTGAGCTGTTTATTGGGTTAAATAACTTACGAACTAGCTGGACAATACAGCACAACACAAGACAACACAACACAATACAATAGCAGAGTTGGAAGGGACCTTGGAGGTCTTCTAGTCCAACCCACTGCCTAGGCAGGAAACCCTACACCACTTCAGACAAATGGCTATCCAACATTTTCTTAAAGTGTTGGGGCATTCACAACTTCTGGAGGCAAGCTGTTCCATTGATTAATTGTTCTGTCGGGGAATTTCTCCTCAGGTCTAAGGTGCTTCTCTCCTTGATTAATTTCCACCCATTGCTTCATGTTCTGCCCTCAGGTGCCTTGGAGAATAGCTTGACTCCCTCTTCTTTGTGGCAGCCTCTGAGATATCGGAAGGCTACTATCATGTCTCCCCTGGTCCTTCTTTTCATTAAACTAGACATCCCCCGTTCCTGCAACCGTTCCTCATATGTTTTAGTCTCCAGTCCCCTAATCCTCTTTGCTGCTCTTCTCTGCACTCTTTCTAGAGTCTCCACGTCTTTTCTACATCTTGGCAACCAAAACTGGATGCCATATTCCAAGTGTGGCCTTCCCAAGGCATTATAAAGTGGTATTAACACTTCACGTGATCGTGATTCTATCCCTCTGTTGATGCAGCCTAGAACTGTGTTGGCTTTTTTGGCAGCTGCTGCCCACGGCTGGCTCCTATTTCAATGGTTGTCCACTAGGACTCCAAGATCCCTCTCACAATTACTACTATTGAGCAAGGTACCACCTATACTGTACCTGTGCATTTTGTTTTTGTTGCCTTAATGTAGAACTTTACTCTTTTCACCATTGAATTTCATTTTATTAGATAGTGCAAAAGTGCTATCTAATGAAATATACAGACAAAAGTTAACATGCTCGCAGACGAGAGGAAAATGAATGTTCTTTTTTATTTCTTTAAAAAAAAGGCAGGTTGAACAATAGTACCCTTGGAAATTTTCTCTGCTGTTTTTCCTCATAAGCTGATTGGAAATAGTTTTATGACTCAGCCCGGAGAGAGACAGAGAGAGATTGTGCCATCGCATTACAACATATGTTGTCGTGTTCACAGAACCAGAAGGAAATAAATCATCTAATTCTGAGCCAAGAAGCGTATTTTATACCATGCTAGGCTTGGCACTGTCTCAACCTTGGTATGTGGTGTCATTCTTTCTCCTTCCTCATATATTACAAAATTAAAGTGGGCTGAAGAAACCTGGGCAGCTATTTGCACTTCATCGGAAGTCCTCGACTTACGACTACAATTGTGTCCAACATTTCTGTTGCATGAGCGGCAGTGGCACAGGGTTAGAGTACAGTACTGTCAGCTACTTCTGCTGGCTGCCGGCTGCCTGCAATTTGGCAGTTCAGATCTCACTAGGATCAAGGTTGACTCAGCTTTCCGTCCTTCTGAGGTGGGTAAAATAAGGACCTGGATCGTTGGGGGCAATAGGCTGACTCTGTAAACCGTTTAGAGAGGGCTGTGAAGCACTGTGAAGCGGTATAAAAGTCTAAGTCCTTCCTTCCTTCCTTCCCAGTGGCTAGAATGCAGTATTGCAGGCTAACTCTGCCCATCGCCAGCAGTTTATTCCTGACCAGCTCCAGGTTGACTCAGCCTTCCATCTTTCCAAGGTGGGTAAAATGAGGACTCAGATTGTTGAGGGCAAAAGGATGACTCTGTAAACCACTTATAGAGGGCTGTAAAGCACTGTGAAGCGGTATATAAGTCTAAGTCCTTCCTTCCTTCCTCCCTCCCTTCTTCCCTTCCTTTCCAATGGCTAGAATGCAGTATTGCAGGCTAACTGCCCATTGCCAGCAGTTTAATCCTGACCAGCTCCAGGTTGACTCAGCCTTCCAACTTTCCAAGGTGGGTAAAATGAGGACCCAGATTGTTGGGGGGCAAGAGGATGACTCTTTAAACTGCTTAGCGAGGGCTGTAAAAGCATTATGAAGCGGTATATAAGTGCTATTGCTAAGTGAGACCGTTGTTAAGTGAGTTTTGCCTCATTTTATGGCCTTTCTTACAACATTTTTAAATGAAGTGATGCAGTTGTTAAAGTTAGTAACATGTTTGTTAAGTGAATCCAGCTTCCACACTGGTTTTGCTTGTCGGAAGGATTGTAAAAGGTAAATCACATGACCCCTTGGGGATGCTGCAACCGTCATAAATATGAATCAGTTGTCAAGTACCTGAGTTTTGATCACGGGGTATGCCACAAAGGCCATGTGGAAAATGGCCAAATCGCTTTTTTTCAGTCCCGTTATACCATCCAACAGTCACTAAATGAATGGTTGTAAGCAGAGGATTAACTTAAGGCACGTCTAGTTAGAACTTCCTTCTAATTATTATCTTCTGATGCTAATCACAGTCCTGTAATCTGCTGCTTGTCCTTGAACCTACCCCGTTTCCCCGAATAATAAGCCCGATCGGGCTTTTGAGCACATGCACTAAAATAAGCCCTCCCCTGAAAATATTGCAATGCAGCAGCAGCCATGAGGTGACCGTGCTCGCCACCTCCTACACCTCAAAAATAATAAGACCATCCCAAAACAATAATACAATAGCAGAGTTGGAAGGGACTTTGGAGGTCATCTAGTCCAACTCCCTGCCTAGGCAGGAAGCCCTATATCATTTCAGACAAATGGCTATCCAACATCTTCTTAAAGACTTCCAGAGTTGGGGCATTCACAACTTCTGGAGACAACCTGTTCCACTGATTAATTGTCCTAACTGTCAGGAAATTTATCCTCAGTTCTAAGTTGCTTCTCTCCTTGATTAGTTTCCACCCATTGCTTCTTGTTCTGCCCTTAGGTGCTTTGGAGAATAGTTTGACTCCCTCTTCTTTGTGGCAACCCCTGAAATATTGGAAGGCTGCTATCATGTCTCCCCTGGTCCTTCTTTTTATTAAGCTAGACATACCCAGTTCCTGCAACCATTTCTCATATGTTTTAGTCTCCAGTCCCCTAATCCTCTTTGTTGCTCTTCTCTGCACTCTTTCTAGAGTCTCCACATCTTTTCTACATCGTGGTAACCAAAACTGAATGCAGTATTCCAAGTGTGGCCTTCCCAAGGCCTTATAAAGTGGTATTAACACTTCACGTGATCTTGATTCTATCCCTCTGTTGATGCAGCCTAGAACTGTGTTGGCTTTTTTGGCAGCTGCTGCACACGGCTGGCTCATATTTAAATGGCTGTCTACTAGGACTCCAAGATCCCTTTAGACCAGGGGTCCCCGACCTTTTTTGCACCAGGGACCGGTTTCATTTTAAAGAAAGTTTTGCGGACCGGCTGAGTGGCTCAGCAGTCATGTGACTGGGTGGGCGTGGCCAACTTGGAAAATGTGAAACTCACTTAACAATGGTCTTGGTTAACAACCAAACTTTTGGGCTCAATTGTGGTCATAGGTTCTTTCTTTCTTTCTTTCTTTCTTTCTTTCTTTCTTTCTTTCTTTCTTTCCTTTCTTTCTTTCTTCCTCTTTCTTTCTCTGTCTCTTTCTCTTTCTTTCCCTCTTTCTCTCTCTCTCTTTCTTTCTCTTTCTTTTTCTCTTTCTTTCTTTCTTTCCCTTTTTCTCTCTCTCTCTTTCTTTCCCTCTTTCTCTTTCTTTCTCTCTCTTTCTTTCTCTTTCTCTCTTTCTTTCTTTCTTTCCCTCTTTCTCTTTTTCTTTCTCTCTCTCTCTTTCTTTCTGTCTCTTTTTCTTTCTCTCTTTCTCTCTCTCTCTCTTTCTCTTTTTTCTCTCTCTCTCTTTTTCTTTCTCTCTTTTTTCTCTCTTTCCTTTCTGTCTCTCTTTCTCTCTGCCTGTCTTTCTTTCTCTTTCTCTCTCTCTCTCTTTCTTTCTCTCTCTCTCTCTCCCACTTTTTTTCTTTCTTTCTTTCTCTTTTTCTTTATCTCTATTTCTGTCTCTCCCTCCTTCGTCTGCCCATCTGTCACTCTATGTGTGTGTGTGTGTCTGTCTGTCTCGCATTCACGCACTTAATCACTCATTCTGTGTCTCTCTCTCTCCCTCCCTCCCTCTGTCTCTCTGTGTGTGTCTGTCACTCTCTGATTCCCCCCTCCCTCCCTGTCTCTCTCTGTGTCTGTGCCTCTCTCTGTCTGTCTGTCGTCATCCCCCCCACGGAGCCTCCTCAGCCCGGCCCGCCACGCTCACTCGCCTTAGCCTGCCCCGCCCGCCTGGCCGCAGCGCTTGGTCACTCAGGCTCCTTCCAGGAGCTGAGAAGCCTCCATGTGGGGCGGGGGGGGAAGGAACGGCAGCCCCTGGAAGACGACAAGTGGCCGGCATGCCAGCTGTGGAGGTTCTGCGGGGGGGAAGGAGGAAGGGAATCGGCGGCCAGTAGGGGAGGGCTGCTGCAGCGGCGCCCAGGAGTCCCACCGTCAACGAGGGTGGAGGAAGAGCCGCACTCCAACAGCGCGAACAGCCGCGCCTGTGCTCTGCCACGCGCTCTGCCCAGGGGGCTGCCTCCTCCTCCCTCCTCCTTCTTTCCGGCCCTGCGGCCCGGTTCCTACCAAGCCACGGACCGGCACCGTTGCTTTAGACAACCATTTAAATATGAGCCAGCCATGGGCAGCAGCTGCCAAAAAAGCCAAGACAGTTCTAGGCTGCATAAACAGAGGGAGAGAATCAAGATCACGCGAAGTGTTAATACAACTTTATAATGCCTTGGTAAGGCCACACTTGGAATACTGCATTCAGTTTTGGTCAGCTTTGATCAAGGCCAAGTGCTTATTTTGGGGGTCAAAAGAAAATAAGTCCCTGTCCTATTTTGGGAGAAACACGGTACACAGCGAAGTAAGAAATAAAATGAATAGGAGAGTAAGAAGAGCAACCAAGTTCAAAATATTTTTCCTGGCTCATTCAAGTTCCCCCCCAAGCTTCAAGGAATATTTATTTATTTATTTATTTATTTTATTCAATTTATATCCCGCCCTTCTCCAAAAGGACCCAGTTAACACTTGTGAGGCCAAAAATATAAGGCAACATCTGCTTGTGTCAACATAGGCATTAGGCCTAAGTCATATTTAATCACCCGCTTCAAAAGTAGAGCTTTGGTTAATACTGGATCTGCTTAGCATCAAACACGGTAGCAATTGAGGGAATAATCTGAGAATTAAACAAGCAGCAGCATCATTCTGCATTTTCTTCAACTAGAAAAACAAATGTTATAAAGAAGGGAAATGAGCAATGCTATTGATATATAAACTGCGGCCAATTAAAGAAAAATAAAACCGGCTCTGTTACATCCTGTTTTTTTAACTGAGGCTTGCGAATGGGAAGATACGTTTCGTCCCACCCTTATTACAACATGCATGTATCATGCAAAACAGACCAAAAAACTGCTATTCTGCATTAGGAACATTTGTGCAAACTAAGAGTTGCACAGAAATATGACGATAGCAGGCCAACCTTCTAAGTATGAGAGATAGCGAATATTTTCTAAACTAAAGATAGATACTTTTGGCCAGAGTCTTATGGGGCAATTTAAAATGGGGCCAGAACAAATGTTAAATGCATATTTTTTTTAATTCTTAAATGTGACAAGGATCATGGAATTCCTTTCCAGTCATGGATGTAAAATTGTCTTTTTTCAGTTCGTTTTGGAAACTTCTAAGATTGCATTCAAAGGTTTCTGATGGATGCCATCTGCCCCGTGAGGCACTGGTGAAATTCAACATTTTGAACTACCCGTTGCGTGGGTAGTTTGACTGTGGTGCAGCTTGGGCTCATGGCTTGGTGGTCGTGGTAGGGGAAGGATATTGTAAAATCTCCATTCCCATCCCCACTCCAGTGGAAGGATGCTGCAAAATCCCCATTCCCTCCCGATCAGCTGGGACTCGGGAGGGAGAGAATAGATGAGGGCCCGGTCAGTCAGGCGTGGTATTTGCCGGTTCTCTGAACTACTCAAAATGTCCGCTACCGGTTCAGTCAAACCAGTCCAATTCGGTAGAATACCACCTCTGATATAATTGTGTAAAAGCAAGAAAGGGTTGGGGTCAGTAGTGGGATTCAAATTTTTTTACTACCAGTTCTGTGGCTGTGGCTTGGTGGGCGTGGCATGGCTTAGTGGGCGTGGCTTGGACCGCAGCAGGGGAAGGATACTGTAAAACCTCCATTCTCTTCCGATCAGCTGGGACTTGGGAGGCCGAGAATAGATGGGGGTGGGGCCAGTCAGAGGTGGTATTTACCGGTTCTCCAAACTATTCAAAATTTCCGCTACCGGTTCTCCAGAACTGGCCAGAACCTGCTGAATCCCACCTCTGCCTTCAGATTGGGCTGACCTAAAATTAGCAAACTACCATCAACAAATTTAATACACGAAAGATTTGAAGTCTGCAACCGCTGAGAAAAATGTGAAAGAGCCTCAAGCCAACCTCTTCCCCAATTTCGGATAATAGAGATGCTCTCAAGGAGTCCAATATGTTGACACACAAAAACTAGCAAAAGGCAGAAGCTGCAAATGGTCATTGGGAGGACTGTGGTGGGAAAAAGTAGTTAGGCAGAGTCTGAATGTCTATGGAGGTTCTCAGTCATCCAGTTGTCATGGTTATCCCAAAGGGGCTTTTTCAAGAGGCAACTGGACAGCTGGAACCAGAAAGTCCAGTTGCCTCTTGAGAAAGCACCTTTACAATACAATACAATAGCAGAGTTGGAAGGGACCTTGTAGGTCTTCTAGTCCAACCCCCTGCCTAGGCAGAAAGCTTATACCATTTCAGACAAATGGCTATCTAACATCTTCTTAAAGACTTCCAGGGTTGGGGCATTCACAACTTCTGGAGATAATGAATCAGTGGAACAGAAGTTGCCTCCAGAAGTTGTGAATGCCAATGCCATTGGTCTGAAATGGTTTTCCCCCCCTCCCTAACTTTCCTCTGCAGAAGACCTTGGAGGTCTTCTAGTCCAACCCCCTGCGTGGGCAGGAACCTTATACCATTTCAGACAAATGGCTATCTAACATCTTCTTAAAGACTTCCAGGGTTGGGGCATTCACAACTTCTGGAGGCAAGCTGTTCCAGAGGTTAATTGTTCTCACTGTCAGGATATTTCTCCTTAGTTCTAAGTTGCTTCTCTCCTTTATTAGTTTCCACCCATTGCTTCTTGTCCTGCCCCCAGGTGCCTTGGAGAATAGTTTGACTCCCTCTTCTTTGTGGCACCCTCTGAGATATCGGAACACTGCTATCATGTCTCCCCTGGTCCTTCTCTTCATCAAACTAGACAGACCCAGTTCCTGCAACCGTTCTTCATATGTTTTAGCCTCCAGTCCCCTAATCATCTTGGTTGCTCTTCTCTGCACTCTTTCCAGAGACAACCAGTGAGACAACTAGTGTCTGATAACAGTAATTTTAAAAACACAACAACAATCAGATGGTGGCTTACACACGATTTTGGAAATGTAATGTTGCACTAGGGACCTTCTATCATATGTGGTGGGAGTGCCCGAAAGCTAGGGCCTTTTGGCACCAGATGAGAAAGTATTTGGACGAGATGTTAAATCAAAGGACAGAGTTGAGGCCAGAACTATTTCTATTAGGGATCACAAAACAAAAATATAGCAAGGTGGATTATATTTAACATTGCATATTTTAATGGCAGCAAAACTATTCTTCTCACAACACTGGAAAAACAAAGAGATTTTCCCAGAACAAGAAATAATAAAGAAGATACTGTCATGCACAGAAATGGGCAGGCAGACTCTACAGCTCAAAAACAAGGAGGAGACGAAATACCACCAAATCTGGGACAAATGGCATTGACGGTTAGAAATGAGGGATTAGTAGGTAATTGGACTGACTATGCATGCCTATGTAACGGATATAAACTGTTATTGGTGTAAGATCAAAAAACTACGGAAATGACTATGCCAGAAATGTCTGTTAGGATAATCATCCTGATGTTGGGTTGACAATATATATAAGCCAGGATTCTTAAAGAATATATGTAACTTTAAGGACTATGTGGAATCTGATTGGCTGTGCTTCCCAGCTCAATCATAAAAGGCAGCTGGAAACACAGTTCATTCCCTTTTGCTTTCCTTTGCTTCCTGATTGCCACTGAGGAAGAGCTGAAGACAGAAGAAGTATCATTGTTTGTTTTGACTGTAAGATAACTGTGTTTTGGTGAAGGACTGTTTATTGTTGGAAGAGTTAGTATCACTGTTTGGAAGAAGTATTTTAGTTACTACAGAAGTAAAGACTATTTATTTTTTCTACTATCAGTGTTTGATAGTTATTGTGTGCTTTAAGCAACGTATCTCTTGCTGTCCGGTATATTGCATTATTCCGCCTTTATTTTCCAACAGAGGTGTTTTTACCCCGAACAATGTCGCACTATGTCCAAGGTTTTTAATGTTTACCTAATAAAAACCATTAAAAAATGATGGTGCTTTACAGAGGTGGACCAAGAAAGTTGACCCCCACCTGCCTATGTCTACTTGATTCTTTATTTTATTGAATCCCCGTTAATTTTAACCTTGTTAACATTTTTAACATTTTACAGGTTGTCCGCAACTTACAAACACAATTGAGCTCAAAATTTCTTTTGCTAAGCGAGAGCGTGGTTAAGTGAGTTTTGCTCCGTTGTATAACCTTGACTGCCACAATTGTTAAGTGGATCGCTCTAGTTCAGGGATGTCCAAACTTGGGAACTTTAAGACTTGTGGACTTCAACTCTCAGAATTCCCCAGCCAGCTATGCTGGGGAATTCTGAGAGTTGAAGTCCACAAGTCTTAAAGTTCCCAAGTTTGGACATCCCTGCTCTAGTTGATAAGTGAGTAACACCCAGTTGTTAAGTGAATCTGGCTTCCCCCATTGGCTTTGTTTGCCAGAAGGTTGCGAAAGGCTATCCCTTGTTACAGGACACTGCAACCGTCATAAATGTGAGTCGGTGGCCAAGTGTCTGAATTTTGCCCATGTGACCGCAGAAAAACTGCAACGGTCATAAATGTGAATCAATTTTTTCAGTGCCCTGTTGTAACTGTGGTCACCAAACTGTTGTAAATCAATGACTACCTGTATATTCTTGTTTTTATTGTATCAAAAGCGGCCCAGAGCCACTCCAATATAGGTAGTCCTTGACTTACGTCCATAATTTAGCCTAAAATTTTTGTTCTTAAGTGAGATGTTTGTTTTGCCCCCATTTTATGACCTTTCATGCCACATTCGTTAAGTGAATCACTGCAGCTGATAAGGTAGTTGTTAGGATATTCAGCCTTATATTGGGTTGACAATATATATGAGCCTATGTTCTTAAGGAGACATGTAGCTTTAAGAACTGTGTTTGAATTCTGATTGGCTGTGCTTCTCAGCTCTACCATAAAGCAAGCTCAGAATCACAGTCCGTTCCCTTTTTGATTCCATTCCTGTTCTTACTGTTTGCCGTCTGAGGAGCTGAAGCTGAATATTGAAGAAGGAGGAGGATTTGTTTTGCATCACTGTAAGATAACTCTGTGTTTGGTGAAGGATTGTTATTATTTGAGAAGTAAAAATCTCTGTTCGGAGGAAGTATTTTAGTTGCTACAAAGTAAAGGCTATTTATTTTCTTACTATCACTGTTTTAGAATTTGTTTGTGGTTACAGCAACGTATCTCTTTACTGTCCGGTGAATTACACTATTCCGCATTTATTTCCAAACACTGGTTACAGGACCAGAGTTGTAACACTGGTTCTGAACCCAGAGTTGCTAACAGTAGTAACCCAGTTGTTAAGCGAATCTGGCGTCCCCATTGCCAAACATCTGAATTTTGATCATGGAAATCCTGCAACAACGTAAGTGTGAAAAACGGCCGTAAGTCACTTTTTCCCAGTGCCGTTGTAACTTTGAACGGTCACTAAATGAACTGTTGTAAGTTGAGGACTACCTGTAGTGAGATGGGTACCAAATAAACTTGATAAATAAATAATGGCTTAGTAACAATTACCTCGGTAACCTAGATGTTCTCAGTTTCATCAAAAGAGTTAGTTTTAACTTTTTAAATATGTTGAGTGTCGTATAATCTTGTTTTTCTCGTCTCGTAAGCCGCTCACTTTGATAGTGAGATGGGCGGCATATAAACATAATCAATGTTGGATCAATAGCAAATAACCTGTGCAGCAGAGGCCTACTTGATTCCCAATTTTATCCAATCCCTGCTCATTTAAATATTTTTAATGTGGTATATTCTGGTTTTGCTTCTATTGTATTGCAAGCTGCCCAGCGTTGCTTCGATAATGTAGTGAGCAGGAAAACACATTTAATGGATTCAAAATCTTCTATCTATTTATATAAAAATGTGTGTGTGTGTGTGTGTGTGTGTGTGTGTGTGTGTGTGTGTGTGTGTGTGTGTATTCCAGAATAACTCAGTACACAGATGACTTACTCTCTGGAGAATTGGTTTTAGAGAGGGTTTAAGATAGGGCTTTTATCAAAATCAGGCGTACTATTTAATAGATTTTTAATTGTATTTTAATTGTTTTATATTAGTGATTTTATACTTGTTGGTTTTTATTGAGGCCTGTACACCGCCCTGAGTCCCGCTGGGAGAAGGTGCGGTATAAAAATTCAAATAAACAAACAAACAAATAAATAAATAAATAAATAAATATACTGTGGGGGTAAGACACCCTAAAACCTCTTAGTGTATGCGTTCTGTTAAAATACAGCCTGTTGTGCCTTCAAATGGCTTCTACTGTACTGCTGTAAAATGGATTCTACTGTACAGCGCAGTGGAGTTGCCATGGTAACGGCTACACAATACTCCTCAAGGGGGCTTCCTCTGACAAGGGGGAAAATCTAATATGAGAAATTACATTTGATTCGGACATTTCTCCCCCTATAAATAAATACCCGGGCAACGTTGGGTTATTAGCATTAGTAAAGAATAAATTCAAACCTCAGCCTGAGAATCAGGCCTTTCCACTGGGAAATTAACAGTGCTGAACTCCTGAGCCCACAACAACAAAACAATCAGCTCTCTTTAAGGTTGCAGAATAATTACGGATAGTTCTCAAACTCATTGCTAGGGATCATTAGGAAGGGTATAGAAAATAAGTCAGCAAGTGTCATTCTGCCTCTATAAATCTATGGTGAGGCCCCATCTGAAGTATTGTGTACAGTTCTGGTCCCCATACCTTCAGAAGGAGATTATGGAAATGGAAAAGGGGCAGAGGAGGGCAACCAGAAGGATTAGGGGGCTGGAACACCTTCCTTACCATCTGAAGCTGCAACGGCTGGGCCTCTTCACTCTTGAACGACGGCGCCTGAGAGGTGACCTGATGGAAGTCTATCAAATCATGCAAGGTGTGGACAAAGTCGAAAAGGAAAAACTGTTTTCCCTATCGCACAACACTAGAACATGGCACGGGACCTAGCTATCTGCGGGATCGCATTCTGCCCCATACCTCCCTGCGGCCGATTCGCTCCCACAGAGAGGGACTTCTCTGGGTGCCGTCCACTAGGCTGTGCCAGCGGGCGACGCCCAGGGGAAGGGCCTTCTCTGTGGCGGGCCCGACCCTCTGGAACGACCTTCCCCCCGAAATTAGAACAACTACAGACCTTCGCTCCTTCCGACAGCAATTAAAGACACACTTCTTCTGCTTGGCTGGCCTAGGGTAATTTAAATTTTAAATTGTCTAGGGGTTTTTAGGGATAGCTAGTTTTAGAGGAGTTTTTAGCGCAGGGCAAGTTTAATCTGTTTTTAATTTTGTATCTTGTCTGTTTTAACTGTTTTTAATTCCCTGTGCCCCGCCTCGAGTCCCTTCGGGGAGAGAGAGCGGGTTATAAATAAAATTATTATTATTATTATTATTATTATTATTATTATTATTATTATTATTATTATTATTATTATTATTATTATTATTATTATTAACTAGGGGGCACTCCATGAAACTTTTGGAAGCTAGACCTCAAACAAATAAGAGGAAGTACTTTTTCACCCAGAGGAGGATGACTGGTCTATGGAACTCCCTGCCAGAAGAAGTGGTGACAGCTGTCAGCCTCGACACCTTTAAGGAAGGATGAGAGGAGTTCATGGAGAACAAGGGTATCCATGGCTATCGTGATGGATGCCTAAGGACACCCTCCAGGATGGAGAGATAGGCAGGAGATCTCTCAATGCCATTTGCAGGGAATCATAAGCAGGTGAAGACATCTGCTTGGGAAGACCCTGAAGCAAATGGGGAGCCACTGTGGGAGACAGAATGCTGGACTGGATGGGCTGTGGCCTCTTCCGGCAAGGCTGTTCTTATGTTCTTAGCTTAAAAGAGTTTATTTAGTGACCTTTGCTAAGTTACAACGGCACTGGAGAAAAAAGTGAGCTTTGATCATTTTTCACACTTATGACCGCTGCTGCAGCAGCCCCATGGGTCACATGATCAAAATTCAAACGCTTGGCAACTGACTCATATTTATGACGGCTGAGGTGTCCCGGGGTCACGTGATCCGCTTTTGCGACCTTCTGGCAAGCAAAGTCTATGGGGAAGCCACTTTACAACTGTGTTGCTAACGTAACAACTGCAGCGACTCACTTAACAACCATGGTAAGAAAGAGGTTGTAAAAGGGGGCAAAACTCACTCAAAAACTGCCTCACCAATGGAAAAACTAGGCTGAGTCGTGGTCAAAACTCAAGGACCTGCTGTAGTCCATGGCTTGCAGGGTGGGGTGTTTTTCTTTGCCATTTGTTTCAAATTTCTGCCAAGATCTGGTGGATTAATATGAAGGTCATAAAAATAAATACAGGCACTCCTCGTCATACAACAGTTCGTTTAGTGACCGTTCAAAGTTACAACGGCATTGAAAAAAAGTGACTTAGGACTGATTTTCACACTTACGACCGTTGCAGCATCCCCATGGTCACGTAATCCAAATTCAGATGCCTGGTGACCGCTTCATATTTATGACGGTGGCATTGTCTGGGGGGGGGTGTCACACGATCCCCTTTTGTGACCTTCCAACAAGCAAAGTCAACATGGAAGCCAGATTCACTTAACGACCGGATGACCGACTTATGCACCCGCAGCAATTCACTTAGCAACCAAGGCAAGAAAAGTTGCCCAAGAGGAGCAAAACTCACTTAAGAAATGTCTCGCTTAACCACAGGAATTTGGGGCTCCCGTTGTGGCCGTAAGTCGAGGACTCCCTGTATTCCATTTTTTTCCCTACCATTTCACACCAAGCTCAAGGTTGACTCAGCCTCCCATCCTTCCGAGGGAGGTAAAATGAGGAGCCAGATTGTTGGGAGCAAATAGGCTGACTCTGTAAACCACTTATAGAGGGCTGTAAAGCACTGTGAAGCGGTATATAAGTCTACATCCGTCCTTCCTCCCTCCCTCCCTTGCTTTCCAATGGCTAGAATGCAGTATTGCAGGCTAACTGCCCATTGCCAGCAGTTTAATCCTGACAAGCTCCAGGTTGACTCAGCCTTCCATCTTTCCAAGGTGGGTAAAATGAGGACCCAGATTGTTGGGGGGCAATATGCTGACTCTGTAAACCACTTAGAGAGGGTTGTAAAGCACTGTGAAGCGGTATATAAGTCTACATCCTTCCTTCCTTCCTTCCTCCCTCCCTCCCTTCCTTTCCAATGGCTAGAATGCAGTATTGCAGGCTAACTGCCCATTGCCAGCAGTTTAATCCTGACCAGCTCCAGGTTGACTCAGCCTTCCATCTTTCCAAGGTGGGTAAAATGAGGACCCAGATTGTTGGGGGCAGGAGGATGACTCTTTAAACCGCTTAGCAAGGGTTGTAAAAGCATTCCCTCCCTCCCTACCCGTGATTAGAAGATGCACTATTGCAGGCTTATTCTGCCAATTGCCAGGAGTTCGATCCTGATCAGCTCAAGGTTGATTCAGCCTTCTGTCTTCCTGAGGTCAGTAAAATGAGGACCCAGAATGCTGTGGGAAATAGGTTGACCCTGTAAACCGCTTAGAGAGAGCTGTAAAGTACTATGAAGTGGTATGTAAGTGCTATTGTTATTGCCCTTCCTTCTGTACTTTTTTCTTCCTTCCTTCCTTTTCATTTCCTTCCTTCCATCTCCTTCCCACTTTTCATTTCCTACTTTCCTTCCTTCAGTCTCTCGCCTCCCTCCCAGTGATTAGAATGAAGTATTTCAGGCTAATTCTACCAAGAGTTCCATCCTGACCAGCTCAGGGTTGACTCAGCCTTCCGTCCTCCTGAAATAAGTAAATGAGGACCCAGACTGTCTGGGGGGGTCAATAGGCTGACTCTATAAACCACTTAGAGCAGTAGTTCTCAACCTGTGGGTCGGGACCCCTTTGGGGGTTGAACAACGCTTTCACATGGGTCGCCTGACCACTGGAAAATACGTATTTTTGAAAAAATATTGAAAACATAAAATAATTTTATGGTTGGGGGGGTCACCACAACATGAGGAACTGTATTAAAGGGTCGCGGCATTAGGAAGGTTGAGACCCACTGACTTAGAGAGTGTGCTAAAGCACTGTGAAGCGGCATATAAGTCTGCTAGTGCTAGGAAGGAAAGAAGGAAGGAAGGGATGAAGGGAGGGGAAGAAGGAAGGAAGGAAGGAAGGGGAGAAGGTGGAGAGATAAAAGGAATGAAGAAAGGAAAAGAGGAGAGAGGGAGGGAGAAAAAGAAGGGGAGGGAGAGGGAGGTGGGAAGGAATGAAGAAAGGAAAGGAATTGGAGGAAAAGAGATAGAGGAAAGAGAAGGGAGTGAGTAAGAAGGAAGGAAGGAGACAAGGTGGAGAGAAAAAAGGAATGAAGAAAGGAAAAGAGGAGAGAGGGAGAGAGAAAAAGAAGGGGAGGGAGAGAGGGAGGTGGGAAGGAATGAAGAAAGGAAAGGAATTGTAGGAAAAGAGAGAGAGGAAAGAAGAGAAGAGAGTGAGTGAGAAGGAAGGAGAGAAGGTGGAGAGAAAAAAGGAATGAAGAAAGGAAAAGAGGAGATAGGGAGGGAGAAAAAGAAGGGGAGGGAGAGAGGGAGGTGGGAAGGAATGAAGAAAGGAAAGGAATTGTAGGAAAAGAGAGAGAGGAAAGAAGAGAAGAGAGTGAGTGAGAAGGAAGGAGAGAAGGTGGAGAGAAAAAAGGAATGAAGAAAGGAAAAGAGGAGGGAGGGAGAAAAAGAAGGAGGAAAGAGGGAGTGGGAAGGAATGAAGAAAGGAAAGGAGCTGGAGGAAAAGAGAGAGAAAAGAAGAAGGGAGTGAGTGAGAAGGAAGGAAGGAGAGAAGGTGGAGAGAAAAAAGGAATGAAGAAAGGAAAAGAGGAGGGAAGGAAAGAGAGAGGGAGAAAAAGAAGGGGAGGGAGCGAGGGAGGGAGGTAGGAAGGAATGAAGAAAGGAAAGGGAGGAAAAGAGAGAGAGAGAGAGAAAAAAAGGGAAGGAAGGAAGTATATATAACATGCCTCCCTAATCTCTGCCAAGACCTGGCAACCGTCATACCAAGGTTGTAAAAATACAAGGAATCAATAAAGCCAAAGCCTGGAGTCCGGGTCAGGCAGGGGAGCCTGCAAAGGGCGGCCAGGTGTTGCAGGAGGAAGAGGCGACCCGCAGGTGGATCCGGGAAAAGCTTCCTTGCGAAAGGCTCCCACCTTCGGGGCGGCCGGATTCCCAGGCAACGAGGCGGGCCGAGGAGGAAGCGAAGGCACGGGCGAACCTTTACCCCCACCCCCACCCCCACCCCCACCCCGCGGGCCAAACTGCCTCGCGGGACGCGGGAGCGCGGTCCGAACGCGTTCCGACGTTCCCCCGACACGCGTGTTTCTACCTGACGCGCTTCTCTGGCTTTCTCCCGCGAGACGCCGACCAAGACGCAGACTTCCAGCACGGCCGTGGGCAGCAGCAGCTCCTCCATCGCCCCAGCCCGGCCCCCTCTTCCAGAGCCTGCCCGGAGACGAAAATAGGCACCCCCTCACCGCCCCGCCGGCTCCAGCCGGACTGCTGAGGACGCAGCGCTGAGGGAACCGTCAGGGGAAAAGGGGAGGGGCCGAGAGGTGAGGGGCGTGGCCACGGACTCCGGGAGGAGGGGCCACGCACACAGGCGCGCTGAGGGTGGTGGGAATGGAGGCTGGGGCCAAAGGAAGCGGCCACTCGGGGCCTTCGAAGGGTAAATGGGCGGGAACATCTCTCGCTCCCATTTCCGACCAATAAAAGAGTCGGAAGGGATCTTGCAGCAGGAGTCTCCCACCTTGGCCACTTCAGGACTTTGTGGACTTCAACTTCCAGAATTCTGGGAGTTGAAGTTCACAAGCTGGCTGAGGAATTCTGGCTGAGGAATCCTCAGCAAAGCTGGCTGAGGAATTCTGGGAGTTGAAGTCCACAAGTCTTAAAGTGGCCAAAGTGGGAGACCCCTGCCTTGGAGGTCATCTAGTCCAACCCCATGCCCAAGCAGGTGACCCACACACACACACCGTTTCTAATCAGGGAGAAATTCAACCTAGAAATAAGGAGGAATTTCCTGACACTAAGAATAACAGAATAACGGAGTCAGAAGGGACCGTGTAGGTCAGGGGTCTGCAAAGTTGGCTCTTTTAAGACTGGTGGACTTCAACTCCCAGAATTCCCCAGCCAGCCAGTCTTAAAAGAGCCAACTTCGCTGACGCCTGGTGTAGGTCATCCAATCAACCCCCTCACCCAAGCTACACCCTACACCATTTCTGACAGATGGCAGTCCAGTCTCTTCATGGAAGCTTCCAGGGATCATGGTGCTCCCACAATTTCTGAAGACAACTTCAGTACCGTTGGTTGATAGTAAAAATAAGGAGGAAACAGGGAGAACAATCAACCGATGGAACAGAAGTTGCCTTCAGAAGTTGTGGGAGCTTCATCACTGGAAGCTTTCAAGAAGAGACTGGACTGCCACCTGTCAGAAATGGTGTAGGGTCTCCTGCTTGGGGTAGGGGGTTAGACTAGATGACCTACAAGGTCCCTTCCAACTCTGTTATTCTGTTATTCTTACTGTCAAGAAATTCCTCCTTATTTCTAGGTTGAATCTATCCTGGATCAGTTTCCATCTGTTATTCCTTGTCTGGCCTTCAGGTGCTTTGGAGAATAGACTGACATCCCACCCACCCCTTCTCTTTTCTTAAATCCATACTTCTTAAATTTGTTGAGATTTGAGATTTGTTGACAATTCTGGGAGTTAAAGTCTACACATCTTAAATTTGTTGAGAAATTTGGGAGAAACCCTGTTTTCTGGGATGTGGAATAATGTGAACGTGTCTGGATTATGTCACTTTAGGAAAGGCTGCATAAATACCTCAAGCGTTCATTTCTGTAACAACCCAGAAAAAGGTGCCATCCCATGAACAATTACTTCCCCTTAAAAAGGAACATTTTCTTTCCGTTCCATAGATGATTTCTTCTTTCCTTTGGGTTTAGAGAAACTGCTCTTTCTGGACACTTCAGAGTTTTCTGCCCTGGGAAAATCCCATTTTCATTTCGTAGCAAACTGGAAAGGAAGGAAGAGCAGACCCACAAACACAGCAACGTGGCCGTCTTCCTTGTGACCAAGAAAAAAAACACAACCTGGCTGCCCATTTCTATGAGCATAAAAGAGAAACATTCCCCACATAAAACAGGCTGGTCAAACTGCCAATTGCTCACCTGATAGAGGTGTGCTGCTGGCAGGTGGGACTATAATTATTTACAGGATTAAGGACTTTTTTTGCAAAGTAAACGGACTCAGTTACAGCAGAGATGTGGGCGGTGTTCGGAGACCTGAAAAAGGCTAGAGATGAATATAGTCTTTGAATATTTGACAGGCTGACACAGAGAACAGGGGATCAACCTATCTTCCAAACAGTGGTGGGTTTCTGCAGGCTCGCACCTACTCGCGAGAACCGGTTGGTGAAATTTAGAGAACCGGTGAGAGGGGGTTCCACCGGCGTACCTGGAAGTAAATCTGGCCCGCCGCTGCCAGTGACCCAACGGGAAGGAAAGGAAAGGAAAGGAAAGGAAGGAAGGAAGGAAGGAAGGAAGGAAGGAAGGAAGGAAGGAAGGAAGGAAGGGAAAGAAAGAAAGAAAGAAAGAAAGAAAGAAAGAAAGAAAGAAAGAAAGAAAGAAAGAAAGAAAGAAAGAAAGAAAGAAAGAAAGAAAGAAAGAAAGAAAGAATTTATCATCACAATTGAGTCCAAAATTTTGGTTGCTAAGCAAGAGCGTTGTTAAATGAGTTTCACCACATTTTAAAAGGTGGCCACTCCCACCCTGTCACATGACTGCTAAGCCACGCCCACAAAATAGGCCACACCTACAGAGTAGGTTCTAAATAATTTGAAACCCACCACTGCTTCCAAAGCACCAGAGGACAGGACAGGAAACAACAGATGGAAACTAATCAAGGAGAGAAGCAACCTGGAATTAAGGAGAAATTAATCAGGGGATCAGCTCGCCTGCACAAACCATGGATGCTCTATTAAGTTTTTAAGAAAAGACTGGAGAGCCATTTGTCTGGAATGGTGTAGGGCCGTGATGGCCCGGGTGCCCAATGTGGCACGCAGAGCCGTGTTGCCTGGCGCGCGTGCCGTTGCTCGTTCCTCTTCCGGGTTTCTGGCATGCATGCGCATGTGATGATCAGCTGGCCTTTGCACATGCGGCAGTACCGGAAACTGGAAGAGCGCACCGGTCAGCTGATTGTCATGCGTGCATACAGACCAGAAACTGGAAGACGAGTTGGCCAGTGAGCATGCCGGAAACTGGAAGTTAATTTCCCAGTGCGCGCATACCCCCTGGGCAGCTCCTATTCCCAGTTGTGGCCCTGATGAGTGTGTGTGTGTGCACACACTCCCTTTTCAGCACTCAGTGCCAAAAAGATTTGCCATCACTGGTATAAGGTCTCCTGCTTCAGGAGGGGGTAAGACTAGAAGACCTCCAAGGTCCCTTCCAACTCTATTCTGATTGATTGATGGACAGCCGCTTGTCTGAAACGGTATAGGGTCAAGACATACCCAGTTCCTACAACCATTCTTCCTGGTACAGATGGAAACTTGCTGAGGTCTCATAATTGGCTTTCAGATTTCCCATTTGAATGATGGAGGCCATTCTGGTCTCCTGCTTGAGCAGAGGGTTGGACTAGACGACCTCCAAGGTCCCTTCCGTTATTCTGTCAAATCTTGAATCCTTGTGGAGAATATCTATCGATGCCGTCACTAGGAGTCGAAAACAATTGGATGGCACACAGTCAGTGCCCTAGAGTAAACAGTAGGTTTGCTTAACAACGAGTGTTTCACTTAACAACCGAGGTGATTTACTTAATGACCTGCGAAAAAAGGTTTTAAAGGTTTTAAAAAATGGGGTCAGTGACATAAGCGACCTGCTTTAGGACCATCATGGGCAGGGTCCATTAGGTTTGTAAGTTGAGGACTACCTAAACTCATATTTATTTATTTATTTTTAAAGAGTTTTATTGTTTTTTTGTTACAAAAATAAACACGTCATCTTTCATTAAGCAATCTATCATTGGGATACAAACATTTCTGTGCAATAATGTTCCTCTTTTGCCACATCTTTCATATTCATATTAACATTATTTCCCTAAGTTTAGTATTATAATATATTGAGCATTTAAACATTATGGAACACTCCGTTTTTCTTCTTAATATCTTCCAGTAATGATATCGGATCAACATTAAACACCATTATTCTCATCATACAGCTACTAACAGTTTTCATCTTATTTATATCTTTATCGAAGTGTATTATCTACTTTTTTTTTTTTAGCTTTCTTCATTTCCAAACTCTTTTTTTTCTCTCCAACCATTGGTAAAATGCTTCCCAAATCATATAATAATCCATTTGCTCTTCCTCCTTGATTGCTAATGTTAATCTGTTCATTTCTGCACATTCTAATATTTTCCTTATCACCTCCTTATCAATAGGGACAGTGCTTATGGCAGGATGACTTCCACAGCCCTTGGGCCCATAATAGCCACACCAAACTCATAAAGATAGGAATCTGCCCTATTGAAGCCTTTATACTTGGCCCAGCCACTGCCAAATCGCTGATATTCCAACGATTGGATGACATTGAAAGGCAACAGAACTTGGCACTTGGTGTAGGAATTTGTTCTCCATTCTCTCTCGGCATTATTCCCCTGACGCATAAATATCTCTCCGAGCTATCCTCCATCAAACACAGGCTGGCATTCTTAAAGGCACGCTTTAACGTGATCCCCTCGAATGCCCTAGATAGCAGACTTTCCGGGGGTGTGAAGCCCCCCCACTGCTCATGTGACGGTCGATCCTTGGAATCGCTAGCTCACATTGTATTCACATGCCCCTACTACCAGGAGAAATTACTACAACTCATCTCCCCTATTTGCCAAAGATTTCCCGGACTAACCGGAAATCAGAGTCTTCGCCTTCTTCTCCAGGACACTGTCTCGAGGACCACATTGAAGGTTGCAAGTTTTTTTGCTGCGGTCTTAGCTTGTAAGAACCGTGGGAAGGGTCGGGTCGGGTTAGTCCCACTGGCTGAGGCCAGTTGTGCTGATTGTTTGCAGCGTACCACTCGGTGGCCGCATCCGGTGCTGACATGTAGATCGCATGTAAATCTTGACATGGTATCTTCTATTTACGCTCAATTCGAATTGATCATACTCCTAAACCATAGATTTAGATCTCTATAATGGTTAGATGCAGTGGTGGGTTTCAATTTTTTAAGAACCTACTCTGTAGGTGTGGCCTATTTTGTGGGCGTGGCTTGGCAGTCATGTGACCGGGTGGGAGTGGCCACCTTGTAAAATGTGGTGAAACTCATTTAACAACACTCTTGCTTAGCAACCAAAATTTTGGACTCAATTGTGATGATAAATTCTTTCTTTCTTTCTTTCTTTCTTTCTTTCTTTCTTTCTTTCTTTCTTTCTTTCTTTCTTTCTTTCTTTCTTTCTTTCCTTTCTTCCTTCCTTTCCTTTCCTTTCCTTTCCTTCCTGTTGGGTCACTGGCAGCGGCGGGCCAGATTTACTTCCAGGTACGCCGGTGGAACCCCCTCTCACCGGTTCTCTAAATTTCACCAACCGACTCTCGCGAGTAGGTGCGAGCCTGCAGAAAACCTACCACTGGTTAGATGGTACAGTTGGCAGAATGGTCCTTGCCATCGATTTTGCCTGTTGTCTCCCACCCTTCAGTGGGGCCCGGCTGTACATCCACATGTGATTTGTTTATCTTGTCTTTTGGTCTAAGACCGCAATAAAGTTGTTTTATTATTATTATAGGGATCTCTACACTTTTCCAATGTTGTGCAAATACAATTCTAGCTGCGGTTAATACACGAAGGATTAAATATACCTTCTCTTTATTATAGATTTCAGGTAGAATTCCTAGCAAAAATGTTTCTAGCTTCAGCTCAATACGTTGTTGTATCGTGTCTTAATTTTTGTCCAATATTTCTTTGCTTCTCAACATATCCACCACATATGATAATAAGATTCAAGTATCTGGTGGCACTTCCAATATTTAGATGAGTTGTCTTTAAACATCTTTGCCATCCTCGCCAGTAGTAGATGCCATCTGTAAAACATCTTAATGCAATACAATAATACAATACAATACATTAGCAGAGTTGGAAGGGACCTTGTCGGTCTTCTAGTCCAACCCCCTGCGTGGGCAGGAACTTTATACCATTTCAGACAAATGGCTATCTAACCTCTTCTTAAAGACTTCCAGGGTTGGGGCATTCACAACTGCTGGAGGCAAGCTGTTCCAGAGGTTAATTGTTCTAACTGTCAGGAAATTTCTCCTTAGTTCTAAGTTGCTTCTCTCCTTGATTAGTTTCCACCCATTGCTTCTTGTCCTGCCCCCAGGTGCCTTGGAGAATAGTTTGACTCCCTCTTCTTTGTGGCACCATCTTCTACAAATTATCTTTATATGCAGTGCAACTGACTCATATTTATGACGGTTGCAGTGTCTTGGGGTCACGTGATCAGTTTCTGCGACCTTCCGAACAAGCAAAGTCAATGGGGACGCCAGATTCACTTAATAACCGTGTGACTAATGTCACAACTGCAGTGATTCACTTTACAACAGTGGCAAGAAAAGTTGTAAAATGGGGAAAGTCTCGTTGAACGAATGTCTCACATAGCAACGTAAGTTTGGGGTTCAATTGTCATAAGTCGAGGACAGCCTGTATTCACAACAGTTGCAGTATCCCGGATTAGTGCGATTGAACATTTGAGAGCTCTCCAACTGGCTTCCATCAAGCCAACAGGGGAAGCTGGGTTTATTTAACAACTGCAGTGATTTGCTTCACGAAGGTGGCAAAAATGGTCGTAAAAGTGAGCCCGACTCATTTAACAACTGCTTTGGTTAGCAACACAAATTCTGGTCCCAATAATGATCGTCAGTCGAGAACTGTTTATCTGTGTGTTGCGATGTTGTAGGCGGGGTTGAAACGGAACAGCAAGAAGGCAATGGTTGTATACATGGAGTATTATATGAACAGAAAGAAAAAAAAAACCTTCCCAGAAACCATTAATAAAATGAGTCACGGCAGATAACAAAAACACTGTTGGTTCCAGGTACGAAGGTGCAAAACATTGGCAGAATAACTAGAAAAGTGCAAAGATGAAACGTCAAATTATGTATCATTCACAAACAGTTTTGTACACTTGAAATAACCAACAACCAAACTGAAGGATTTATTTCTTGGAAACTATCATATAATCCTTATCCAGCTGCTAATGGAAGTTACCGGGATGGAGTAAAACTTCTTATGCGATCAGGGGCACTACTCTTCAGTCCACAGAAATACTTCATTTAAACTGTGATAAGAACGAATGGCAAGGTTAGACAAGGAGGCAATTTAGAATAGAATAGAATAGAATAGAATAGAATAGAATAGAATAGAATAGAATAGAATAGAATAGAAGGGACCTTGGAGGTCTTCTAGGTCAGCTCTAGCTTTCGCTGCAACCACAGTAATCCTTCATGTTAGGAATGTAATCCGAAAATTGGTTTGGCACTATATAAACCACGATTGCAATACTGTGTCTGTAACTTTAACTACTGCAGTAAAATGTGATTGGCTGCTGTTTTCCTCAATCGGTCATAAGAGGGAGCCAGAATCACTGTTAGATGCTGATCCTTAGATGATAGCTGTTGTGTATTTCGGGTACTGATCAGCGTGGATAATTGTGAGTTGTGCAACTGTTAGCCAACTTTGAGTACTAGACTGTTTATATAAAATACAATACAATAGCAGAGTTGGAAGGGACCTTGGAGGTCTTCTAGTCCAACCCCCTGCCTAGGCAAGAAACTCTACACCACTTCAGACAAATGGTTATCCAATCTCTTCTTAAAAACGTCCAGTGTGGGAGCATTCACAACTTCTGGAGGCAAGTTGTTCCATTGATGAATTGTTCCCACTGTCAGGAAATTTCTCCTTAGTTCTAGGTTGCTTCTCACCTTGATTAGTTTCTGTCAGGCGTAGACTCCTAGAGTTGGGTAGGCAATACATAATACCATGATGACAAATGGTCAGTGTTGCTTTAAGGATGTTGGAATGTTAGAATGCAATTAGAGACTGTAATTATCTCCACAATAAGAGGAAGTCACTCTCTCTGCTGGATCTCTCTGCTGATTGCTCTCTACTCGCTGTGACTGACTGAAGGAAGAAGGAAGAATCGTGAATTGCGACTGTAAGCCATTGTTTGTTTGTTAAGGATTTCGTTTGACTCACTATCTACTATCACTGCTTGTGAAGCAGTAGTTTAGCTTTACAATACCAGTAAAGCTATTTTGTTTTTACTAGCAGTGTCTGAGATATTCTATTCGTGTGTGTTTACTAGCAACGTTTCTCTAGCATATTCTGCTGCACAACTTTTCTGTCTCCCAACGGAGATATCCCCAACAGTTTCCGCCCATTGCTTCTTGTCCTCCCCTCAGACGCCTTGGAGAATAGCTTGACCCACTCTTCTTTGTGACAACCCCTAAGATATTGGAAGGCTGCTATCATGTCACCCCTAATTTTAAACAGTGAAAGCCCCCCCCCCCCCATTTGGTGTATTTGAAATGTGACCCTGAAGATGCAGATCTGAGCTTCATTGCCACCGTGGTAAATGGAAGCTAGATTTTAATACAATAATACAATACAATAGCAGAGTTGGAAGGGACATTGGAGGTCTTCTAGTCCAACCCCCTGCGTGGGCAGGAACCTTATACCATTTCAGACAAATGGCTATCTAACATCTTCTTAAAGACTTCCAGGGTTGGGGCATTCACAACTTCTGGAGGCAACTTCTGTTCCACTGATGAATTGTTCTCACTGTCAGGAAATTTCTCCTTAGTTCTAAGTTGCTTCTCTCCTTGATTAGTTTCCACCCGTTGCTTCTTGTCCTGCCCCCAGGTGCCTTGGAGAATAGTTTGACTCCCTCTTCTTTGTGGCACCCTCTGAGATATCGGAACACTGCTATCATGTCTCCCCTGGTCCTTCTCTTCATCAAACTAGATATACCAAGCAGTACCCAGGCAAAGGTTATCCAGGCAAGGGTTACCGTGGCACTTGCAGGCAATAGGAAGAAGCCCCATTGGCATTGTTGGTGAAAATAAATTCAGCATACTTGTCGATGCAAGAAGTTAAGTCACAGTGATGATTTTATTTTATTTCTTATTTTCTTTTCTCCTTTTCTTTTTTTTTCCTATTTATTTTTATTTTGAATTTAGCTGCCCAATTCCAGTGGCCTCTTTCTAAAGTCTCAACAATCATTTTTTCTAACGTGGGGACCAAAACTGGATGCCGTATTCCAAGTGTGGCCTTCCCAAGGCCTTATAAAGTGGTATTAACCCTTCACCGGATCTTGATTCTCTCCCTCTGTTGATGCAGCCTAGGACTGTGTTGGCTTTTTTGGCAGCTGCTGCCCACGGCTGGCTCCTATTTCAATGGTTGTCCACTAGGACTCCAAAATCTCACAGTTAACTACTATTAAGCCAATGTCACTTCTTGTACAGTCTGTACAATTGTAAATCATATGGCTTGTACAATTGTACAAACCATATGATTTACAATTGTACACATTGTACCATACCAATTGTACAAACAATATGGTTGACAATTTACCTGGGATGGGATGTCACCCACCTGTCCTAAAACATCCTCTTTTACTTTTGAACCTTTCATGCTCTAGGAAACAGTAATTCTATGCAGATTCCTTTGGGATCTTCACTAAGAATACACACAGAAGATTTCCCTATGAGGGGAGAAAACTTAACATCACCTGAAGATGGTTTGAAGCTGAGTTACTCAGGAGTCAATCTTCCATAATGCTACTTGTTTTTGTTTTTATTTATTCACTTGTTGGATTTTTTGTAATCCTACCTTTATTACTAAATCAAGGAAGAATATATACAATCATCCTTCTTTCTCTTATTTTCCCACAAGAACCTTATTGGGCTGAGAGAAAGGGATAAGTACAAACTTACCCACCTGGCTTTCATGCCTAAGGTGGTACTAGAACTCCCCGTCTCCTGGTGATTGGCCCAAAGTCATCCAGCCAGCTTTCATATCTAAGCCAGAACTAGAACTCATCTCCTGGTGATTGGCCCAAAGTCATCCAGCCAGCTTTCATACCTAAGCCAGAACTAGAACTCCCCATCTCCTGGTGACTGGCTCAAAGTCACTCAGCTGGCTTTCATGCCTAAAGTGAAACTAGAACTCACCATTTCCTGGTGATTGTCCCAAATTCACCCAGCAGTTTTTCATGCCTAAGGTGACACTAGAACTCAAAGTTTCCTGGTGATTGGCCCAAACTCACTCAGCTGCCTTTCATGCTAAAGGCGGAGCTAGAACTCACCATCTCCTGGTGATTGTCCACAATTCACTCAGCTGCCTTTCTTGCCTAAGGTGACACTATCAATCAGTCAATCAAATTTTTATTTGTATACCGCTGAAGGGACTCGGGGCGGTGCACAGGGAATATAAAACATAAAAACATACAACAATATAAATATCTAAAATCAAATTAAATTACAGTAACCCCGCGCTAAAACCTAAAAACCTAAAACACTAAGTCCCCTAAAAACCCAATTAAAAATTTAAATATACAGACTGGAGGCAGGAAAGATAGATTAGGCCAAGCCAGCCTGTTGGAAGAAATACGTTTTGAGCTTTCGGCGGAAGGAGCGGAGGACCAGAGTTGTTCTGAGGTCGGGGGGTAGGTCGTTCCATAGGATAGGGCCTGCAACAGAGAAGGCCCTTCCCCTGGGAGTCGTCCGCTGGCATTGCCTAGTGGACGGCACCCGGAGAAGTCCCTCTCTGTGCAAGCAAATCGGTCAAAGGGATGTATGGGGCAGGATGCGATCTCGCAGATAGCTAGGTCCCGTGCCATGGAGCGCTTTGAAGATGGTAATCAGCACCTTGAAGCGCACCCAAAAGACCACAGGCAGCCAATGCAGCTTGTGCAGGAGCAGTGTTATGTGGGAGTGCCTGGGGGCTCCCAGGATTGCCCACGCGGCCACATTTTGAACTAGCTGTAGTCTTCGGGTGCGCCTCAAGGGAAGCCCCATGTAGAGAGCATTGCAGTAGTCTAGACGGGATATCACGAGGGCATGAGTGACCGTGCGGAGGGCATCCCGGTCCAATAGGGGAACTGGCATACCAGGCGAACCTGGTAAAAGGCCCCCCTGGCCACGGCCGTCACTTGATCTTCCATGGACAACCGGGTATCCAGGAGGACGCCCAAGTTGCGTGCCCCATCCACACGGGCTAGATGTTTCCCCCCTATGGCCAGTGATGGAGAAAACTGGTTGTACAGGGATGCCAGAAGCCACAGCCGCTCGGTCTTGGACGGTTGAGTCTGAGTCTGTTTCTTCCCATCCAGATCCGTACGGCTTCCAGGCACCGGGACATCACTTCGACGGCATCGTTGGGGTGGTTCGGGGTAGATATATACAGCTGCGTATCGTCAGCGTAGAGATGATACTCTACCCCGAAACCATGGATGATTTCACCCAGCGGCTTCATATATGTGTTGAACAGGAGTGGTGAGAGGACCGACCCCTGAGGCACCCCACAAGTGAGAGGCCTCGAGGTCGACCTCTGCCCCCCTGCCAACACAAATTGCGATCGACCGGAGAAGTAGGAGGAGAACCACCGTAAAACAGTGCCTCCCACCCCCAACCCCTCCAGTCGATGCAATAGGATACCATGGTCGATGGTATCAAAAGCCGCCGAGAGGTCTAATAGGACCAGGATGGAGGAACAACCCCCATCTCTGGCCCTCCAGAGATCATCAACCAACACGACCAATGCCGTCTCAGTGCTGTGTCCGGGCCGAAAGCCGGACTGGCATGGGTCCAGATAATCAATCTCCTCCAGGTGGTGAGGAAACTGTTGTGCCACCACACTCTCTACAACCTTCGCCAAGAAGTGAAGGTTGGAGACCGGACGGTAATTCACCAACAATGCTGGGTCCAAGGAAGGCTTCTTGAGGAGAGGTCTCACCACCGCCTCTTTCAAGACGGTGGGCAAGATCCCCTCACTCAAGGAAGCGTTCACTACTTCCTGGAGCCAGCCTCGTGTAACCTCCCAGGATGCCAGTACAAGCCAGGAGGGGCACGGGTCCAATAAACATGTGGTGGCTCTCAGTCGCCCACGTAACCTGTCCATATCTTCGGAAGTAACAGAGTCAAACTCCTCCCACAAAACTGTCTCAAGACATGCCTCGGACCTTCCCTCCAGACTACTTTCGGTGGAGGCCAACTCGTTGCGAATCTGAGCGATTTTATCCTGCAGATATTCTCCAAATTCCTCTGCTCTGCCCTGCAAAAGGGCTTCCCGCGGCCTCTGTTGAAGGAGGGAGCGGGTCACCCCAAACAGGGCGACAGGTCGGTTATCTGCGGACGCGATAAGGGTGGCACAATATTTGGCCACTCTTATTGCCACAAGATAAGTCCTCAAATGGGCTCTCACCTGTGTTCGGTCGGATTCAGAGCGTGTGGATCTTCATCTCCTCTCTAGGCGTTTCTTGAGGCATTTCATTCCCCCCCAGCTCCTCAGTAAACCAAGGAGCCCGGGGGGCTCGACGCCGCAAGAGAGGCTGCAAGGGCGCGACCCGATCCAAGGCCCCGGCAGTCACGGCACTCCATGCCGCCACCAGCTCCTCAGTCGGGGCATGGGTCAGGGTCACAGGTAGTGGTAGTGGTCACTGTCTCCTAGTGACTGGCCCAAAGTCATTCAGCTGGCTTTCATGCCTAAAATGAAACTGGAACTCACCGTCCCAAACTCACCCAGCTGCCTTTCATGCCAAAGGCAGAACTAGAACTCACCATCTCCTGGTGATTGGCCGAAAGTCACCCAGCTGGCTTTGATGCCCAAGGCAGAACTAGAACTCACTGTCCCCTGGTGATTGGCCCAAAATGCCTCTGCCAATTTTCACGCCTAGGCGAGATTGGAACTCACTTTCTGCAGGTTTGTAGACCAGTACCTGGACCAAAAAAGGATTTTGAATTGGTTGGCAATTTTTAAAATGATTTTACACTTATAGAGGCGCTGTTTGATATATATATTTATATATATATCAAACAGACATGGCAAGGTCTTCCTCTACCTGTTGCATTCCCTTCTTTTGGCGTTATATGTGTGTGTTCGAAGATAATCCAGTTTGTTTGTTTGTTTGTTTACAGGAATTCGATCTCCTGCCTGAGAAGGAAATTGCAATGGAAACCCTTTGCAACCTGTCAATAAACGTCTGGAAAGTAATCCAGGTGAAATATTTTGCAGGTGAGTAATGGAGGAACCGGGAAGATTGCAGGACCTGTGCGGTGCTTGTGCCGCGCAAAGTACGTTGGGCAAGACAAGGGAGCTACAGCCAAGCCTACACAAGAGAATGCAAGGTGTGAACCAGATCTGAATGTTTTCATACAACACAGTCCATGAAACCGGAACTTAGATTTCCAGCATCCCTACTGGCTGAGGGTTGGGACAGCATCGTTGGAGGGCTAAGACCAGGGCTGGGTTCCTACCAGTTCTAAGCTCTTCTATAGTAGAGGTTCCACAAATCTAAGGTGCCGTTTAGAACCGGTTCCAGCTCCCTCCCCCCACCCTTACACCATGAAGAGCGAGAGGAGGAATTCTGGGAGTTGAAGTCCACAAGTCTTAAAGCTGTCACGTTTGAACACCCCTGGGTTTTTTTTCCCCTAAAGGGCGAGGGGTGCGAGGGTCTTATAACTTGGCAGCTTTAAGACTTGCGTGCTTCAAATGCCAGAGTTCCTGAGCCAACATGACTGGAAGAGGAATTCTGGGAATTGAAGTCCACAAGTCTTAAAGCTGTCAAGTTTGAACACACCTGGGTTTTTTTTTTCTAAAGGGTTAGGGGTGTTACAAGGGTCTTGTAACTTGACAGCTTTATTATTATTATTATTATTGTTGTTATTATTATTGTTGTTGTTATTATTATTATTATTATAATCATCATTATTATTATTATTTATTGGACTTCTAGACCGCCCCCTCTCCCCAAAGGGACTCGGGGCGGTGTACAGGTACAAATTAAAACCATGACAATCAACAATACATATAACTAAAATTGAATTAAATAAACCCCTGTACAAATTTATAAAAATTAAAAACTAACCTTAAAACCAAATCACAGAATTTAAAAATACAAACTGAGGTGGGAAAGATGGAATTAGGCCAGGCCGGCCAGATGAAACAGGTGGGTTTTGAGTTTCTGGTGGAAGGAGCGGAGTTCCGTGGTCGTTCTAATGTCAGGGGGAAGGTCATTCCAGAGGGTCGGGCCTGCCACAGAGAAGGCCCTTCCCCTGGGCGTCGCCCGCTGGCACAGACTAGTGGACGGCACCCGGAGAAGTCCCTCTCTGTGTGAGCGAATCGGCTGAAGGGATGTATGGGGCCGGATACGATCCCGCAAATAACTAGGTCCTGTGCCATGGAGCGCTTTAAAGATGATAATCAACACCTTGAAACGCACCCGAAAGACCACAGGCAGCCAGTGCAGCCCGCGCAGGAGAGGTGTTACATGGGAGTATCTAGAGACTCCCGAAACTGCCTGCGTAGCCGCATTCTGGACCAACTACGGAGCCCCGTGTAGAGAGCGTTACAGAAGTCTAGCTTTAAGACTTGCGTGCTTCAAATGACAGAGTTCCTGAGCCAACATTTTGGTTGCAAAGCAAGAGCGTTGTTAAGTGAGTTTCACCACATTTTACAAGGTGGCCACGCCCACCCAGTCACATGAGTGCCAAGCCACTCCCACCCGGTCACATGGCTAGCAAGTCACTCCCACAATGCAGGCCACACCTACAGAAGAGGTTCTAAAAAATTGGAATCCCACCCCTGGCATCAGGGCTTATATTGCTGATATAATAATTGCGCATCTTCATGAAAGATGAACATCAAAGCAAATGTATTTTAGGGCGAAGGTTCAGCCATCTCTTACTCAAGACCTACACATTTGCATTGTGAAAATGGGCATATTTCGCAAAGGGGAAATCTGCATTTTAGGGGTGAACCTTGTAAAAAAAAAAGGTTTACCGCTAGTCCTCGAGTTACGACCACAATTGAGCCCAAAATTTATATTGTAGAGTGAAACATGTGCAGTGAGTTTTGCCCAGCGGTGGGTTGCACATTTCATTACCACCGGATCGCCCTGCATGCGAAGGGGGTGCCCATGCGCCTTTCGCACATGTGCTCGGCCTTGCATGCACCCGGCCTCAGAAACATGCCTCCGACCAGGGGTCTGCAAAGTTGGCTCTTTTAAGACTGGTGGACTTCAACTCCCAGAATTCCCCAGCCAGCCATACATGGCTGGCTGGGGAATTCTGGGAGTTGAAGTCCACCAGTCTTAAAAGAGCCAACTTTGCAGACTCCTGCCTCCGACTGACAGCAGCTGTGGTGAGTGTTAGCAACTCTGGGTTCAGAACCAGTGTTACAACTCTGGTCCCGTAACCAG